>JAODTR010095635.1:0-13603 GCA_025399935.1 Amblyopsis rosae | reverse complement strand
AAGGGAGAAAAAGGATAAAGGGGAGAGAGGAGAGAGAGAGAATAAAGGAGAAAGAGCAGGGAGAGAGAGAAAGAGAGGAAAGAGAAAGAGAGAGGGGAGAGAGAGAGAGAGAGAGAGAGAGAGAGAGAGAGAGAGAGAGGGAGAGAGAGGGGAGAGAGAAAGGGGAGAGAAAGGGGAGAGAGAGAGAGAGAGAGCGAGAGGGAGAGAAGTAGAGTTAAAGCTTTATCAGCAACTGCCCTAAGGCATGTGGGGGGATTGTGCTGTAGCCAGAGAGATTAGGGGTGGTGTGTGTGTGTGTGTGTGGGGGGGGTGGGGGGGGGGGGGTGCAGCACATGGCAGTACGTAAGGGGCTTACGCCACCGCTCGTATTAGTTCAGGTGAAAGGAGTATTGCGTTTACATAAAACTGGACAAATCCGGCCACAATGTGTCTCCCGTCGGCCTACAATGGGGTCCCCCTATCTGTGGACCTAGCCTCCGACCAGGTAGCAGCAGCCCTCCCCTGTAAACATCACCACCCCTTTACCCCCCAGGACCCCTCCATCTGAGCAGGAGAGGAGATGGGAGGAGAGGGGATGTTTTCTTTCCGTTTGATAGGAGAACAGGGAGTCAGGAAGATTAAATGAATGAGGGTGGGTCAAAAATGACAAGAGGATGCAAAGGTAGAAAGAAAGAAAGAAAGAAAGAAAGAAAGAAAGAAAGATGTGCATAAGAAGTAAAAAAGTGTCAGATGAGACTTATCTCAATCTTTTGTTCCTGAGGAGCATTTATCAGCTGAAGTTTCTTCATCTTGAGGTATAGGTTGCCCCCCCCCCCCACACACACACACACACACACCTCATCTACCCGCACAGCGAGCCCGGCTAACAAAGGCTCCCAGCGGCACATTGAACGCTCTTTCTCTCTTCACGCCATACGCACGTCCTAAAGCAGCTCTCCAGGGCGCCCTCCATTATTAGCAGGACAATAGTTCTGGAGGGGGGGTGGGGGTGTATGGGGGGAGCAAAGTTTTTTCAATTTGTGACATGGTTAATCAATTTGTGATCCCTGCTAAGAGATATCTCTCATCGTGATATGGCGTGGGTCAAGTACTAGCCGCGCGTGCTAGCATAGCCCCCCCCCCCACACCTAACATCCTGAAACACGAAACACTTAGTGGCTGATTAGCATAATTTGATAGCGCTATCTATCGGTGTGTGGGGGGGGGGGAGGCACGCGCCATTGCGGTGACCCCAAAGGTCTCCTCTCCCCTTCCCCAATGTCTCTACGTAGACCCACCTCCTCTCCAGCTTCTGAGGGGGTCTTATCTGGGATTCACAGGGCCTACGCCCGCGTCCTGGGGAGATGTGTGTGTGTGGAGGGGGGGGGGGGGTCACGGTGAATCACTGACAGAAGACTCAGACTGTGTCTTTGAACTTGTCCTCTAGCATTTAATCATTGCCATCATGTTCAGGCACTACACAGTTCGTATAGGTGTTCGTATAAGCCTACAAAGGATTTGCTAAGCTATAAAGCACAGTCTATTTCATTGTGAGTTAATACATGTGGATTAACTACCATTTGGCAATGGTTATGGCAAGGGTACGCCTGCTATGAACCTTATATTTGTTGTGACATATTTTATTGCTAGCTAGATAGAGGTGTGTCTGTTTTCCTGTATAAGCGAGTCATTGTGTGTCTGTCCACTGCTCTGCGTTTATGCCTGCTAGCATACATCAACGTCAAAGTACAGTAACAGGTTTCTTTTGCGATCTTCTGCCTGCTCCTTGGACATCTATCTTGATGTCACCTGGCATCCCAAACCATCGCTCCGACCACGGCTTCTGTGCTGGGAGGGTTGTGGGGATTGGGGTGAATGGAAAACAAAATAGTCACATCAACACAAGCGAAGAGACATTTCCTGAAGGTAAGCGGTTTCCACGCACATTGGCAGCTGCGGGAGAGCTTAGAACTGTTTGTATCAGTTGGCCATTATGATGCAAATGATAACCGCGTTGCCTGCGCCTCTGTCGTTCATCTCTTATTCACTTTTGCGTGGAACAACACTGGAACAACACTGCGTGTTCTATGGCAGATGCACACCTACGTCGAGCCTATAGCACACATGGGGTAAAGTCAGCACCATTGCTTATCCCCTTTGTTTGAGCAGATTGGATCTGTGGCGACCACGTGTTTACCCAGAGCGCCGTCTCTTTGAGAAACCTCCATCGCGGGTAGCGGTGAGGAACGCTCTTCTCTCGCTTCTATATGTTTGTGTGTGCGTGTGCGTGTGCGTGTGTGTGTGCGTGTGCACGTGCACACGTGTGTGCGTGTTGCTCTTTATTTCAGAGCCGGAAAACCCAAACGTGTGTACACTCTCTCTATATATGTATGCTAATAGGCCGGCTAACAAGACTTCACACTGTTTGTTTCTGAAAATGATGCAACTTGCCAGACATTCTGACGCTTTTCTGCTGATGTGCCTGTTTTCATTTTCGGGGGGCGGGCAGTTTGGAACGAGAGCGGGGGGGGGATAAGGGAGGAGTGTGTTCAAAATCCACAAAGGTTCTGTAATAAACGCGGCAGCGACAATAAAAACAAAAACATTAAACGGTGAAAAGACGTGTTTCTGTGTTAAACAATTAGTGCTGCGGCATTAGAGCCGATCACGGGGACACAAAAGCCCGACGGCAGAGGGGTTTACCCCAAACACAAAGACACAAAGGCAGATGCATCACAATCCCGCCAAGTTACCAAGCTAGCTACCACAGTAAGCTGTAAACAGTAAGCTAGCAGCCACAGTGGGCAATCGTGCGTGGTTCCATCATTGATGCGCAAATACAATCTTACAATCCAATCAAAAGACAGACAGGTGTTTTGTGTGTGTGTGTGTGTGTGTGTGTGTGTGTGTGTGGCTGATTGGTGCTCTTCTCAGGACTGTGGGCGTGTACCAAAACCAATTGATTGACATCTCCCCGACTCACCTATCAGTTTGGCTGCAGATGTTAGGGTCGGGACAACTGACTTTTTTTTTTTTTTTTTTGATTGGATGCAGTTTGGTGGCTCAACCCAACTTCAACCTGCCCAGCAAATGAACTCAAAATACTTACAGGATTATAGGCGTAGGCACTAAAACAGGAAAGAGACCACAGTTGTAGACCGATTATTGTTATGCTTGCACTAGCCTGTTAGCTTTTCAACAGATGAATGTGAATATAGAATTAAGATTGCTCAACTGTCTGGTGACTGTTGTTGATTGTATTGATTTAATCACAATGACTGGAGCCAGTCCATGCAACAATGGGATCCTATGTCACAGAGTTACTCGCATGGCAGCTAGAACACAGTACCTTCATAACGCAGCCAGGTTTGTGCTGAAATTAGAGGATGTTAGTCATAAAGCTACTGCAGTGTGTGTGGTCAGACTTAGCTCATTGTGTGTGTGTGTGTTTCTGAAGGTGTGTCTGCACATAACGGACCCCCTCATTCGGCCTCTACTATATACTTTCTACTCAATGGCACCAGTGTTAAGTTTGCGCGTGTGTTTGTACGCATGAGTGTGTTTGTGTGTAGGTGTGTGTTTGTGTGTGCGTGTGTGTGTCATGACTCCGGCACTTAACCCCGTGACCGCTGGCTCCACAGAGTCAGCGTCGAGCCACACTGTTCCGAGTGTGCGTTACCAGTCTGAGGGAACAGAAAATTGACGTGCACACACACACACACGTGCTTGAACGCACGCGCGCACACACACGCAGACAGACACACACGCACGCACACACACACACACACACACAGTCATACATCAATCTCCAGTTGCGTAACAGTGTTGAGGTGATGCTTTGTGTGTTTAGCCTACGCATCTTTTTTTGCCCCTGATGAGTTTCTCTCTCTCTCTCTCTCTCTCTCTCTCTCTCTCTCATACACACACACACACACACACACACTCACCTGCATGCGGGAGGAAGTCTTTGCTGGCCCTTTAAAGCCAGGAAGCGTTTGATTCACCCGGCCTTCCCCCTGTCCTCTCTCCTGAATAGCCACCGGGCGACAAACACCAGCCCTCTCTCTCTCTTTCATTCTCTCCCTCTGTTATTCAGAGGGCTTCTTACAGCTCTTTAACACACACCCCTACACCTACACACACACCCCTACACATGCACACACACACCCCTACACATGCACACACACACACACACACACATCTACACCTACACCTACACACACACCTCACACACACACACACACACACACACACACACACACACTTGTTGCACACACCTAACGCAGTCACCTGTTCCAGCTGCGTGTGTTGACGCGTGTGTGTGTGTGCGTGTGTGTGTTAGTGTGCCTGTTAGTGTGCCTGTGAGTGCGTGTGTTGGTGTGTGTGTGTGTGTGTGTTAGTGTGCCTGTGAGTGCGTGTGTTGGTGTGTGTGTGTGTGTGTGTGTTAGTGTGCCTGTGAGTGCATGTGTTGGTGTGTGTGTGTGTTGATGTGCGTGCGTGCGTGAGTGCGTGTGTTGGTGTGCATGCGTGCGTGTGTGTGTTTGCGTGTGCGTTTGCGTATGCGTATGTGTTTGCGTGTGTTTGCATGTGTGTTTGCGTGTGTGTTTGCGTGTGTGTTTGCATGTGTGTTTGCATGTGTTTGCGTGTGTTTGCGTGTGTTTGCGTGTGTTGGTGTGTGTGTTTGCGTGTGTGTTTGCGTGTGTTCCAGGACACGTGCTCAGCAGAGCCCTGACGAGAGGCAGGTGTGTATGAAGAAGTAAAGCTGCCAAAGAAACGTGGTTGCAAAACATTAGGAAATGACAATTGACCCATCCATAGCCCCGCCATTTTCACCTGTCAAACCTAGTTACAGTAACTAGGTTGGACAAATCAGCATAGTAGGCTTTTACAGGAAAACATTTGACAGTTTCTGTGCTTAACTGTTAATGGAGGACAGGTGAAAAGGGGTCGGGGCTTGGGATCGGTCAATGGTACAATTACAAGGGCACATTGATTAAAACTATCGCCCCCTTGAGGTCAAGCAGCTGTATAAAGAAACTTCCCGTCAACCACTGACCTTCAAGAAGAGCTATCATTTCAGAGCTGCATCGCAGGAAAAACCTTTTTGCCTGACAGACAGCTCTCTTAACATATTGTGATTTATCGTGGGCGGGACTCAAATGGAAGAGTAATCTTCCAAATATGCTTCTGCCCGGAGTGGATGTCGTTCCAGATATCCATCTACGACAAGCAAACATACATGCTAAATCTTAGTATGGAATGTATGACCGCTAATCCATCTGACTCTAAGAGACGTTACGCTTAAGCATAGTGCAGAAATACCTGTCAAAGTGTACACCATTTACTATTTAGTACTTGTCTACAATCAATTAAGTCACAACTCTTTATCCCATCAGTATTGCAGAGCAGGCATGCGTTAGTAAAACGGTAGCCTTATATTACAATGTACAAAATACAGTGTGATTGTCTGAAAACAACAGCGCACATGAATGGCCAACAACAAATATCCCAGAATGCATTTACAGTATGTGGCAGTTCTCACAGTTGCACGGAGGAGAGGACCCAAACGTGAGACACGTAAACAAAAGGCAAGAACACGGGTAGCAACGCAGACATACACAGTTACCTCGACAGGTAGATTTACAATGGCCGACATTTGGGGGAAACACTGAGGCTAAATGCACCAGCAGAGCAGGCAGGGAGACAGACCACTGGCTCACAACAACGAGGAATAGGTGCAGCACATCAAACGTGATTAAACAGACACGGGTGGGATTAACAAGACTGGGAAACACAGGGCAGGGAGTGACGGGAAACAGGCTCGATATCAAGGCTCGGTTCTATTAACCGAATGACCCCCCACCAGATTATGCCTAATCAGCCCGAGGATGTGCCTACATGTATGTGATGTACCTATATGTGGTGTATGAAACGTGTACGTGTGTGTCTGTGTGCACGCCTACAGTATATAAAGGTAAAAGTGCTTTTATTGTCACATACATGTTGCGAACTTCATCCTCTGCGTTTTACCCATCCCTCAAGGGAGCAGTGGGCAGCCGCTGTGCAGCGCCCGGGGACCACCTCCATATGGAGTCAGTGTCACTGGTCACATGACACTGGGAGGGTGAACCTGACATGTTCTCTAGATAGTGGGGGAAACCGGAGCACCTGGAGGAAACCCACGCAGACACGGGGAGAAGATGCAAACTCCACACAGAAAGGCCAGAACAACTTGGGTTCGAACCCGGGACCTTCTTGCTGTGAGGCCACAGTGCTGCCCATATATAACTGTGTTTGTGGTGTAGAAAACGTGAATGTGTGTTTGTGTGTGTGTGTGTGTGTGCGTGTGCATGTGTGTGCGCATACAGACATGACACTGTCCAGATAAGGTTGAGATAAGACATAGAAAATGAGCATCAGTCATCTGAGACCGGCTGGGTCATTAAGGTTGCCGCGGCAGCGGTCTGCCACGCCTCCTGCACAGAGCTCAGATTAGTGTCCGACCTGTCAATCATGCGGTCGCCAAGCAGCCAGGCTGGTCACCGGGGGGCGTGGCCTCACCAACGATCAGAACCACATGCACACCAGTCACACCCACTCACAGGTATTTAGGAGCAGGTAGGCATACATAGCAGTATTGTGTAGTAGGCAGGGGTTACATATGTACTAGTATGATGAAGTAGATAAAACTAGAGCTAGTATTTAAGAGCAGGTAGAGTAACAGTACCAGTATTTTGAAATGTGTAAGGTTTACACGGAGTACTGTAAATGTATTTGTAGTATTTTAGACATACAGTTACGGTTCTAGTGTTTAAAAAAAAGGAATGGTTACAAAAACTACAAGTTTTTAGAATCAGTTAGAGGTTATAATGTTTAAAAGCAGAAAGGGATGCAGTAAGTACAAATAGAAGCAGTTAGGGTTACAGTAAGACCGTTATTTAGGAGCAGGTAGGGGTTACACTAAGTACAAGTTAGTGGCAAGTAAGGGATAGTTGAGTACCAATATGAACATATATATAGAAGTTACAGTAAGTGAAAGTATTTGGAAGCAGGTGGGGTTACAATTTTATAGTAAAAGTTAAGTAATGTACATATATGTATGGTGCCAGAGTATATATTTCTAAAGAATACATCTTCCCCCCAAGTTGTGGATTTCATGTTCCAAAAGGAGATGACCTCCCAGAGTTGCCTCTTCAATCATTCATCAATTTAAAATGATCTCCACGGACAGTTTGTTCTCGTATCACTGCGGCAGGCTTAGAATAAAAACAAACCCGCTGTAACAGTAAGCTGTACGAGCAGCTGTACACTCACAGCATCGTTGGCGAATCACCTCGCCACGGCCTTAGCTGGAGTTGCCACGGTAACACGGTAACGTGTAAGTGACAGTAAGTCTGTACAACCTACTCCAGCGTGGAAAGCCGATCCTGCTTGTAATTCAAGCGCTTGCTTTCTGCGGCGAGGCCGTCTATCTGGCAGGCAAACGTGGGCCGTGCGTATTTGAGACCAACTTTAGAAGTTAGTTGGCGTGCGAGCAGACGTCGCAACATCACGTGTTCTGTTTTACTACCGTAACACATACTCATCTGTTTGCGCTGACAAGTTTCCTGTTGGGCTGTTAGCACACAAGTGTGCAATTTACATTTTAACAGTTTTTCTTTTAATGTATTTTAATATGTGATGGTCTTCGTCGTTTTTACTAAAATTATATTCATCCTTTTGTTTTGCGCTTATTTTAAGACAATATAGGGTTTTTCAGCTTTGCCAGGTAAAATGTTATGTTGAACAGAGACTTAACCTTAAAGGTAGACTCAGGGATGCTGAAGGAATCGCACACAGAACGGAGCTCCAGGCAGATCGTGAGGAGAGCAAAGTTTTATCTTACAATCGTGTAATCACTTTAAGACAAACTTCTGAAAAAAAAAAACAATGAAGGAGTTTAATTTTGTCTAAACATTCAAACGTGGCCCAGTTCTCAGCTATCACCCTGCCACCCACACCAGAGCACATGTATTTCTCACCCTTGCGAAATCTGCTCCATCTCTCACCAAAGGAGTTGGCAACTTTGATCTGACAATTACACGTCCATGACCTGCTAATAAAACATCATCTGCCGCGTATCTTTGCTCGTCTGCATCGGATCCACGCGAAGCCTGTTAGCGTGGATCTTCACTGGGACTCTGAGTGACACTTGGTGGCCCAGGGGCAGAAACACTGACTTATTTTTTTATCACGCCCTAGATAATGCGATCGAGTATTAAGCAGTTAAACATCTAACTGGGTGTGAATCCTTTGAGTGACAGGTGAGTGTCAGATGACTGCGGGGGATGTGCACATGCTCAAATCTCTGTCCTCCTCTGTCCAACACACATAAACAGCTTTTCTCTTTCTTTCGCATCTTGCAAAGAGCTGATGACATTTCTGGGTACAAGTTGCGGGATGGGGTGGAGAACGCCTAACTGCAGTATGGCTAACAGTCAAACCAAAATGTTTTTTGGACAGTTTTGTAGTTTATGCAATTTTAATACACATTTTTCTCAAAGACAAAAATAAAAAACTTTATCACAAGATAAAGTTGATATCAAGAAGTTAATATTTAGTAATAACTATATGTATCTGATCAAAATGTAGTTACGGCACTATACTTTATGAGCCGATTTGTTCATCAGAGACTGTTCTATTATTGTTGGCATATCCAAATCTTCCCATACGACATCCACTATTTTCAAAGTAGATCAGCTCTCTTGTTGGAAGCCCGGGCTAATAACGGCCCGATAAGCCCAATCAAGGGAAAATTGTAGCCTTTCTGGGGATGTTTGGGATCTCTTTTTTATTTTCTTTCCTTTCCTCAGAGAATGACACTGGCCCCAGTGTCGACAGACGGTAGCAGTTTCACATTGTGCTTAGCAGGATTGATAAGGAATGCTTTCCACGTGAACTGGGAGTTCTGTGATTGTATATTAGCCCTGTATGATAGCAGCTGATGCTAACAAGCCACGGGCCAAGTCTGCTAAGGCTGGACATTAGCGTAATCTGATATGAATGGGTACAGTACTTTAGTACAGGTCATGCAATGCATATGAAAACCCTGTGACGTCTCCAATGCTAAAGCATTTCATCATCACATGCACTAGGTTCGCCATCTACAGACTAATGTCAACAAAACTCTAGCAGCAACGTTACGTTTTGACTGAGGTCAAAAGTTAACATTTCAATCAAGTCACTTCAAAGACAACATCCCGGCCGCCCAACTCCTACACCTGTTGTTTTTTCTGAAAGAAATACCATCTGATCAGGGACGTCTAACAATAACAATAGCTGTTTGGTTGTGGATATTAATGTGTTTGAAGAAAGAAAATTAGATAAGTGTATTAAATATAATGAGTAGATGGATTGTTTTTTGTCACAACTTGATATTGGCCCAAAAATATTTGCTAACATGGAATTTATACATTCATTTAATTGTTAGTAATCTTATGGATTTATGGTTTTTATGAAGATGCCTGTAGGCTTTGACTGCTATTTGTAATTACTTCCAGTTCTACAGAAACGTGTCTTGCGGTTCAGATCATAACTAAAGTGAATGGATGAAAATATAATGTAAACATACCCTTATATATTATTCCCAAAATAATAAAGTCAGAGACATGCCATAACAGTACAGTGTGCCCCTACAAAATAGGGTAGCAGTTACAGTTAGTAAATTATTTACAAACACTTTACACTAATAGGCCTGAAGTTGCACCATTTGTATTGATCTGCTCAAATTTTGTATTCGTTTTGATTTAAGAATTGTTTATACTTTCTCCAATGTCTCAGTTGAGCATACTATTTTTACAAAAGAAAACATTTTGATTAAATTTTCAAAATATAAGTAATAAGTATTTGTCATGAATTTGGGCTATATCCTTAGGAATTAGGAAATGCAAGATGTTAATTTACTCTGGAAGGATATCAAGCAACTCAAATTTTGTAATTGTATGGGTCAAGTCTGTTTATTCTAAAGATACAATAATTTAAATACCTCTAATACTATGCAATGACATGTGTGTCCACTGCATATTTGAAACCTGCAGAGTTTAGTTCTACATTATGTAAACCTTTCAAATAATTCAGTTTGTAAAACGGCCTGAAACAAGGGCACCCTGAATACTCCAAACGTATTTATTTCATTTTTTTATTGTTTTATTCTATAAAGGCCCGAAGCATCATCTGAGCATTAATTTTCCAATATTACATATTCAATAAAACAAACCTGCCGGATGTGACTTAATTTAAGCAGCCTCGACAATGTGTTGTCAGGAGATACGTCATTATTAGACCTCATTATTCCTCGCCGTGATCGAAGCCTTGCGCGACCAAAACTTCGTGCTTTATCTTGTAGACGCAGACGGGCAATTTCACTGAAGGCTTTGGGTTTGCGCTGCCGTTGAATGTAGCCGCCTATACCGGTTCACAATGTACATTATACATAAGGCCAGGCTGTACTCTGCCAGGTAGGCTGTTATACGTGGACTGTAAAGGAATTAAGTTAGGGAAGGCGGTAAAGGAAGGAGAGAGAACTGCTTGAACCACGTGGTTGTGTGCCCTTGATCTCATCTATTACTCGATGAGCTACATAATTAAAAGTAGCTTTAGCGCGCCGTGCGCTGACTGTCCGGCGCTGCGTGACTTTCCTTCTCCTCATCATAACGCCACGAGATGCCGCACTATAGCGCGACCTCGGGGGCGGGGGTTGGAGCACACGGTCGATTTGAAATGCCAGCAAGGACGGCGGGTCTGTGCGCCGCCTGATTGAAAGAGAAGGCATTCCTCTCCCCGGCGCTATTAGAGGAGGGAGGGGTGTGTGGGGGTGAGCAGCCGAATAAAGGCGCCTACCTACGCGGGCCAGCCTTGAGCTTAGAGACGCTACTTTGATCAGAAAAGGCCAGTTCACCTTCTCGGGGACGTCATCGGATGCTGATGTTGCGCGCGCGTGCACGGGAGCTCTCTGAAGACGGAGGTGGAGGTGTGGGGGAGGGGGGGGGGGGGGGGGGTGATGGAAGAAAGTGTCATCATAAATGTGCGCGGTGTTGTGGATGACTTTGTGACGACCTCTGTTGCAAATGGGCTGTGCATGCGGAATCGCAGCCTTCCCTCGCAGACATGGAAATGGCTTAGCGCTATCGCCGTCGCCCTGGCAACCATCTGAGTCCCCATCTCGCAGAGAGAAATGAGTTATGAAAAGGCTAGAGTGAGGCAGGGATTAAACATGATCCCGGGGACAGAGTGTCAATCAAAAACCAACTCACAAATCTCCTCCTTTCTCCCTGTTACAAAATCGTGCTCGGAGACCAAAGTGTCGCGTTGCTGCCAAAGGTGCAAACGGCCATTTTAGATTAGTCTTTATAAAAAACAAGATAATGAATTAGACCGGCTGCCTTATTAGTCTAAAGGAGGCACTCTGACGTGAAAAAAATACTTTAAAACTCCGTTATCCTGTAGCCGATTTAGTGGTCGTTATATTCCAATGCCAGAAGCCGGTGGATTAATTTAATTAGCCTTGCGAAGATTAATGACAATGCATATTACTTTTTAGATTAGTCTATGCACACAATCTTTTAGATTTGGAGTGCTGGACACGTCTTTATCTGTAGCCATGGCTATAGCCCACCCAGAGCATCATATTTAATCAACGGTTAAAGAGACTTACATAAAATGTTGTGGATTTAAGCGCGGGATAGCGGCACTCACCTCGCCGTTCTCTCGTAAGCACAGTTGCTCATATTCTTAAGTGGATTTGAGGCAGGCTGACCGTGCGATCTCGCCATATTCGTTTATTGCCAAGCTCAATGCCATGCCATTAAGAGCGAGCTCTGAGTGATACAGAGGAGGAGGGTGGTTTGTGTGCGCGCGTGTGTGTGTGTGTGTGTGCGTGTGTGTGTATGTGTGGGGGGGGGCTTTAGCAGGCAGAAAATGGAAAGAATCCCAAATTGGCTTGACCCCGTGCAATGTGATATTTGCCTCTTTGACAGTCATTTAAAGGCGCGCGGCAGCAATGCAGAACACGGACAAGTCCGGCCTGAAACCGAAGCCCCCCGCGCGCTGGGGGGGTGGGGGTCTGGAGAACCCGATAGCCCGGGACTTACACCCTCCAAAGGCTTTCGGGACACTTTAGCCCGGCTTGCTGGGTCCCGGAGCGCCAGCGAGTCGCCAGGCAGGGTGTAAACGTTAAATGTTAGCTATTTGTTCCATGGACTGCAAGGAAAATCAAGCCAGTCTTTCATTCATTCTATTTCTCCCCGCATCCACCCCCTCCTCTTCCACTCCCACTTGCTTTCTTCTTCAGCATCTAGAACTCCATAAACAGCCTGGCTAAGCGGCTTATGGAGTCTCCTAATAATAACGCTTTAACGACCCATCCCTACCGCCACCACGAAGGGTGAACTTTGAAAAAAAAAATTAAAACGAAAGAATAAAAGAGGTTTGGAAAGGGAAATACTTGTAATTGCTGAGACTATATAGACAAAGGCTCTTGACGCGGTGGAATAGGAGGTTATCTGCCATCGTGGCGTTTCCTTATCACCATCTCACGGCGGATAAATATGTTTGTATCGTAGAGCGCTCGCTCGCCCCATAGCCCGATATAACGCGTTGTTGTGGATGTTGCAGTGCAGGCGATCTACATCCAGATACGCGAGCTGTATCCGAACGCGGGAGCCCGCAGCGGGCACGTAGTGGAGGGGGTCGAGGGACGCCGATGGAAAGATCCCCCCCCCCCCCCCCCACGATATTATGAGGTTAAACGAGGATGTTTTTAATAATCAACCGGCTCATTAAGGACACACAGTGCATTCCCGTGTAGATAAAAGGCGCTTTGCATTGTGCTGCTCTCTCCTGGGAGGCGCTGCTATAACAGCCTGCTGTTTGTCCGCCCACCGGGTCCCCAGACATCCATCTCATTACCTCATCTACATCTCTACATCTCTATCTATCTAGACCAGGCAGACGCACCTTGTCCGTCTCGTGTGGCGTAATATCGTGGGGAAGTGTGTGTGTGTGTGTGTGGGGGGAAGTGTTGGCACAGGGGGAATATAGGATAGCCTCTGGCTAAATTAGGACTATTTTGACCTGTGTCAAAATGGTTTAGCCCCACGGACAGGCCCCATCTAGGCCCCACCCTCCCATGGGCTTATGAAACAGACCCTAAACACGCGCGGCGCATGAAAATTATTTTGGGCGCCCTTTATAGCGACAGCCAACTGATACGGTTGATTCTCTTTCATGAAACCTCGATGGGCTCCCTCTACAGCCAGCCTGTCTAGTATTATACTGCCCAGCACAGCCGCTGCGTGCGTGTGTGTGTGTGCGCGTGCGTGTTAAAGGGGCGGTTTGGGGTGCGAGCAGCCTGGATGCCCGGCTGCTCGAGTGTCCATCCCGGGTTGTTTGAGATGGCTCAGCCGCAGCCCGGGCGGGCGGGGTTTCCGCACCCGAGAGATAAACATCTGGCCATTCTGCCGCACGCAGGACACCCGTGGAAATATTGTGGGACGGGGGACGCGCGGGGAAAGCAGCGGCAAAACAGATTCAAAATGAGAGTAAAGATGCGAGCACAGGAATAGGGGGGGGGGGGGGGATGAGGAGG
>JAODTR010095624.1:0-13604 GCA_025399935.1 Amblyopsis rosae | reverse complement strand
TATCTCCACACTGGCCTGGGAACGCTTCGGGATCCCCCAGTCAGAGCTTTCCAATGTGGCTCGGGAAAGGGAGGTTTTGGGTCCCCTGCTGGAGCTGCTACCCCCGCGACCCGACTCTGGATAAGCGGATGAAGATGGATGGATGATGGATGGTTAGAGGTGAGGTGTTCATGCCGACAGCAATAACATTAACTAAACCTTAGCATATAATACTACACTATAATTACATTCATTATCCAGGGCAAATCTCCATGCAGTCTATAGGTTTGTGCCCACAGCAACAATTACATTATTCTCCGGCAACACTGAATTAATAATCCTGACTTGTAAGAGCCTGTGTTCTTATCAGCATATGGTAAGTGTAGAAGTAGTGGCCTTGAAATGCTAAATATGATACATTAATTTGCAGCACAATATTAATTACAGTGATGAACACAAGGGAAGTGGCTATAAGTGGCATTATTACACAGTAGCTCATTTCATGTTGGTATACTATATACATTTAATTGTTGCCTTCATGATGCGCTGTAAAATATACATTTTGATTCCTTGTGTTCTCATCGTCGTCATTATAGGATTATTGTTACTGTATGTTCATTTATCTGGGAGTCTGTAAATGAGCAGATGATAATATGGATATATGTTTTTGATGGATAACTACATGTAGTTTGAATTGTCTGGGCCATTGTGATCTTTCAAATAAATTGATAATTGATAATACATTTCTTAGGATGGAAGTACATTTGTAATTCTCAAGAGCAAAATTGACTATGTAAAAAATGTGGAAGAGCAAAACTGAAGATTAATGCAATTAATGCAAAAGGCTATGCCAAGAAAACCCCCACCAAATGTCCAAATCTTAACAGCAGCAGATGCAGGCTGATGTAACAACTGATTCAGTGTGTTCACAGTGATGACCTACAGTGTCTATTGATACGTAAAGACAAACCTCAATACATGCAGGAATTAAGAAGTGTGATTTAAAACTTGCTCCTGATTTTAAGAGCGGCATTTCATCAGCGTAATTTAGCATGGAAGCAAGCACACAGACATGGGCTCCAGTTAGTCACATCTCATCTGAATGTGCTATAAAGGCATCATGAATCATTCCCTCAAGCTCAACGTCACATTCATTTAAACACTATGGCTAAACATTATAGAGGTAACTGCACTGCATGACTGTTGCACCTTATTCCTTAATAATAAAACAAACAAACAAATACAAAAATAGACAGCATTTATCATTTTCCATTTATCTGATTGTGTCAGGGTGAATAAATGGTATTCTATCCACTCGTGTTGCTCTCCCTCTCTCTTCCCTATCTGTGGGGGCAGATTGGCATCTCTCCAGTAGCCAATGAGATTGGCTGCATAAATGGAATTGCCCCATTCTCCGAGTGTCAGATACGCTACGGGAATATCATCTCAGTTTATGACCAAAAAACAACACAAAGAAAACCACCGCTGTGCTCAAACGCACGAGCGATGCGATGATTCCTTAAGACGTGCTTTTTGCTCATTGCAGCTGTCAGAGCATAATTAAGTTCTGCCAGAGGCTGCAAATTATACATAAAAGGTGGACTTACCTGTCATTGTAAACAGGGGACAGAGGGCGCCCGACAGAGCCGCACATAGAGAGAGAGAGAGGGAGAGAGAGAGAGAGAGAGTTACAAATGCAGACATTTGTCGCCTTTATAAAGTGCAACTTTATAACATCACAGACGCTGGCTGTCTGTCTGTCTGGCTGTCTGGCTGGCAGAGCATTCAAAACACCCTGTGCTTCTACTGTTTTCTGCGTGCGTCTACAGCACTCGTCACACAATCACAGAGATCCCGCTCAAAGGGCTGCCAGCGAACGAGATCAGATGGCCTGTGTCAGAGAACAAGGGGGCCCGGAAAGCGGTGCATATGTATGTTGGGGGAGGCCGTGGTTACAGATTACAGCCCTGCAGTTGAGGGTTGTTAAAACCCAACAGCTGTCAACAGGTGTGATGGAAACGTTACCACCAGTAACTTTCTCCGAAAAGTCAGCCGACTGTATTTATTGGAGGCTTCAGGAGGAAGGAGAAAGAATTTGCCGGGAGGCAAAGCCCATCTGTAGTGTGAAAAATGGCACCTCACTTCTTTTATTTGTTTATTTTTTGTTATTGTTTAATGCCAACCCCATCAGTATTATTCTCAATTCTTGATGCGATGGCCAATCTTAACCCAGACCTAGCCAATCGATGCTATACTCAAAACGCTATAAACCACACACACATACACACACACAGTGTGTCAAAGTGTCATTTACTACAGCAACCTGTCTTGCAAGCCTGCATAACTTCTTTATAAGTTGCACTGTAGGGTTGGTTAAGGTTCAATTTAGTGTGACAATTGCCTTCTGTTTTGAAACTGCATCTGCTTGAATGATGACTGTGTCAGTCAGCCTGACAAAAAGTAAGGCTAGCCCTGCAGAGCTAGTCGATTCGATAAAACCTACTTTTTTATATTTGCATTAGTATAAGCAAAAATGATCAGATTCAACTGATATTGTAGATCAATAACAGAAGTATTATTAGGCCGACAGTATATGTGTAACATCACATTGTATATTGTGAAATGTATTTCTTCCCTTGAGGGGAATACTATTATGCACAGGCAACTAATTTCCAAGTAATACGTTAGTAATGACAAACCAGATTGTTACACACTTTGGTTCATTAATAAGGAAAATGAGATGTGCCTAATCTGCACAGCCGCAACAGAACCCTGAATTCCAGGGCAAAGCATGGAGAAGAAATGTGCTCAGAAAGATATCTGAATCTTAATCTGCTGACCACATCGTACCAGCTAATAGTTTTATTGACAATAAAGATTAATTTGCAGAGATGAGGTTGTACACAGTAAGTGCAAGAAAGAAGCCTAGAGCTAAAGCTGTAAAGGTGAAAATAATTATGATAATAATCCTGATCGAGCATAAAGCTCAGCAGACTGCCTGCCTATAATAAAGCATTGTAGAGATATGAGACTTTGCAGTTTTTTAAAAGGGAGGCAATTGGATTCTGATATATCCGTTGTGGTGGGAAACATCTTAGTGCTGCCAGCAGAGAAACACAGTCAGCTACTTTATAATATGGCTGTTGTCAACAAGCTAACAATAAAAGAGAAAGTGGATTTCCTTAAATAACCTCCTCCAGTATCTTCGATACTAGTGAATACACACACGTGGGCAAACACACACACACATACACACACACACAGACACACACACACACGTTAGGTACTCAACATACACATTTTAATCCACATAAATGTACACTGCGTGTTCTTTAATCTTTTTTTCTTCTGCCTCATTAAACAACAACAATTTCAACAGCCACAAAAAGGTGATCAATATTGATTTTAATATGGTTAAGTCTTATAAAACATTTCTACTGTTTGAAACAAGTAGCTAACTAATGTTTAGGTAGGTATTACATTTATTCAGGCATATTTTAAAACTATATTCTCAAAAACAATAGTCTCCATTGAATATGATTTTGTTAGATATGTTCAATATACTACAGCAAATGTCTTAGCATAATATATAAACACTCAAAATGCAAGGCTCTATGAATCATGCAAATGTGACACCCCCTTTCCTTTACAATTACATTTGATGAAATACAACTGCAGAAATTATAGTGTAGATGGCTGTCCATTAATGTGCACTAAACGTGCACTAACCATTTAAAACTCTCATCTGGTTTGCATATATTTGCATGTAAGACAATGATAGGAATATCAATCATTGTATAACAGCAATACTCTTCCCTAAGACAGTAACAATATTTCACAATCCAAAACTGCCCATACATACTGTACAGTATGTATGGGCAGAAATACTGTATGTGTCAGCAGAAACTCGACTGCTCTTCGTAGATGACCAGACGTCTTAGTAAACTGTAATGGAATTGGAGAAATGCATTTGTTTTATGAGAACTGAATGTGTAAGTTGAATCTTAAGTGAGGATCTAATACAGTTTCAGAGTAAATTAATTCAATTTCACAATATTACATTCAGTTTCAAGTTTATTAGAATTCAGTTCCAAACTAACAAATATCATATTCAGATGAGGTTTTTCAAAGCAATTATTCAAGTTGAGCAATTGAAATTACATTTCTACTGACACATACAGTATTTCTATCCAAGTGTGCTAGTGACATTTGTTTCCATTCCCCTTGGAGCCACATATTCTGGTAGAAGAAATGGTAAATATGAAAAACACAGCCTTATATTAAACACTATTTCAGGGTTTCCTATCTCTACTCTGTAAAACAGTTGAACTGTTGTATGAAAGCAATACACAACTCAAGGTCAAGCGATGATCTATGGCACTTGCCTTCAGCTCTTGCCTGCAACCAAATCATATAATGGACGCTATTCGCGATAACGCACTATGGTTCTGTAGCTTAAATTACATTTTACTATCTCATCCTTTTATACTTTATGCTAGCAGTAATGCTCACTGTGTCAAACCAGTTTATTTTTTCTTGATTTTAAAGGCTATTCCCTGCAATATCCTAACAACGCTGGCATTTACATTTCCCCCACGAGTGTGACAAATAAAGGGTCTTCGGGTGTCTGCCTCATGTTTTAACAATCCAACCATCATAATCCATTAAGTGTCAACTTCCAGCAGCCTTTATTCAATCATTCTCATGATCAAAATGGTTGCTGTGAGCCCCCAGCTGTGGGGCTTAGTGATGGTGCCCTGCAAATGAAAAGGCACATTAAAATGGGCTGGAGCCTGCAATCCCCCAAAAAGGCATTTGCTGCGCTCTGCATGCGCCAAGGACATATAACAGTAAGGTCAGGCTCACGCATTGCTGGAATACAGAATAAGTCAGCTTCCCCCAGGGAGAGAACAGGATTCCTGGATGCCTCTTATCCTTTACAATCCAAATGTTTAAAAAAAATTAACCCCCCCAAAAAAAAGGCTTATCGGCCCAGGTACGTTGTCCCCGAGGACATGCTTAACTTCCAACATGCACCGCTAAGCCCAAAGGAATATCCTGTGCATAACAATTATGGGTGCACTCAGAGAACATGCTCTAATGCAAATTCAAAGGTTTTTAATACAGGAGAAAATGTTGCTGTTTTGTGATATAACTGACAAACTCTCAAAATCGTATAGATTAAATAAGATGTAGGCTGGAGGCTATATGCATGTCCACCTGGTGTGTGTTTTTTTGCTACTGTAGCCCATGAACTTTAAGGTTCAATGTGTTCAGATATGATCTTCTTCATACTACCGGTTAGGGCTGAACGATCAATCGTTTTCAAACCAAAATTGCGATTTGAACCAATGAAATTAGAAAATCTGTTTTTATTTGTATTGTAGCATCTGTATTTGCATGCCGTCACCCATGTTTGATGGTAATTCTAACTAGTTCACAGTTATAATACCTGTATTTGTTTGTTCACTCTTCAACAAGCAAGCCAAGTTCGAAAATGTAACTTTAGAGAGCTTAAACATTGTCTAAAAATAATTATTTTATATATAATCTATTTTCAGGGATGTTGAAATGCAATTTAGTTGTGCTTGAGCACAAAAAATATCAAAAATGCCAATGTGCACAGACTGTTGTCCTATGTCCTAAAATGCAATAAATATCCATGCTTAAAGAAATGAATCCTGTATATTTATGCTCTCATCTATTCATTAGATTATAGAGCAGTTAATACTTTGATGCCATCTAATGTAGTAATGCTCCATAACATGTTTTAAAAATCTGATGTATATATTGAACTTAAATGTTGACTTTAAAAACATATCGCAAATCAAATCTCAATTAGATTTTTTTTCTAAAATCGTTCAGCCCTTCTACCGGTGTAGCGTGTTTATTTGTTACCTTACACCAGTCTGGCCATCCATGCTAATCACCAAGTTCCACCGGGCGCGTCTCTGTTGGGCGCGTCTCTATCTCCGTCATGGAGCTCTTTTCAATGCAAGTGAACCACCAAAGCATCCCAGAAGCGTCTCAGGAGCGCCCCAGGAGCGCCCAGGAGCACCCAAGAGCGGCACAGGAGCAATTCTATTTTTTGACAGAGACACTTCTCTGTCAATGGCTGCTTCTGAAACCGACCAACTGCCAATCAGATAGAACTCATAATTTCTCATAGTTTTGTTTGTTGCTATGGAAACACAGCGAAAACACAACAAGAAGTTCCGCTTCTGACACGCTGCCGGCGGGGCAGGATGCAGTGCAGATGACAGAGCAAAAACGGATCGCTAACGTGACGGAAATTTCCAAGTCCAGTGGAAATCATGCGTAAGTTCTCTCAACTGTTTTGGCTTACAGAACTGGATATTTGTTATTGTCTTGTTTGGTTTATCAAACCTTTCTCTGTGAACTATAGATAATGCTGTGCGTGGGAACCACAAGAGAACAGCAGTTTGAGATCCCCAAACCACCTACTCCGGCATCAACAATCGTTCCATGGTCAAAGTCACTTAGATCATATTTCTTAATTGTTCAGAAGAATGAACACCATGTCTACATGCTTATATGCACTGTCACTGCCACTTGCATTAACAAGCAGATGTACAGATGCATCTAATATAAATAGCCTCATTGTCTGGCTCTGAAGACTTACATCTGAAATGACACCAAGCATCAGAGCTGTAAATAAAGTATAGTGTACAGTCATATAGTACACATATGATCCCTTGGTGACTAAAATTAATCTTTTCCGACCTACACATGGATTTTGATATAAAGCGAGTGATTCTCAGTCAAGCTTTAACATAAAATATGTAGTAGTGTGTGAAAAGCCTGGGAATACATAAATAAAACCAGCCTAGACTGCATTTGCAGGAACTACACTAGTTCAATTTACTAAAACCAAATGAAGAAATAAGAGTGCTGTGGTTCTTTTGAACCAGCCAAATTAGACCGTGTAATATTCACAATATAGTTTGTGTTTTATAGACGTTAATATGCAAGAAGCCTTAAGGCAAAGCATATTTCATCCTCTGTTTGAAGCGTTTGAGACCAACGAGTGGGAGAGGGGTAAGGGCTGTTGTCTGTAAGCTGCCACTAATGAAACCCATGGGTCCACGATGACAATGGGAAAATGTGTGATGAGAGAATAGACGGCCCCGGTGTGCGTGCGCTGTCTGGCTTTTTATGTGCATGTGTGTGTGTGTGTGTGTGTGTGTGGATGTCGGTGTGTGTGCGTGTGTGTGTCTGATATAGAGAGTAAGAGAGAGAAAGAGAGAGACAGACAGAGAGAGAGAGAGAGAGAGAGAGAGAGAGAAGACAAAGAAGTGAACATTAAACAGAATTAGGAGAACAATTAGATTAAATTAAATCTGAGCAGAGAGAGAGAGAGAGGTTATAACAAAATATTGTCAGTTGGTATTGAAAGGAATATTTGAAATTGCCATATGGTTTGCTATCATCTCTCAAAGGCGCTGTTGTCTGAGTCTTTTCAGGGGAATGTTCACAATAAAAAATCTCTTATTTGTTCCCCAAATGGCAAGGGCCTTTAGACACAATTAAGAAGATATGATATATACAGAGAGTGCGCCATTTGACATAGAGACAGCCAAATTAACACTGCAGGCATCCAGGGGTAGAACACAGAACACACACAAGGTTTTTTGGGGGGAGTGGGTCCTTGGGAGGCAATATAAACACCATTAGATTCTGTTTTTAACAGCTATTCTCTTAAAACCAATTACATTACATAATTGGTGGATATTGAATGTTAGGTTTCGCAGAAATGCTTGCGTGTAACCCTGTCAGCTATTAAACAAGTAGCCTATTATATGTTCCCAAATATGTATGCAATCAGTATATAATGTGTAAATATTTTAATCACTCTGGAATGTGGTGTTCAAACTAAATCATAAAGTTCTTATATTTATTAGGGGTTGCTTCATATTTGTGATTTATTTGGTATTCCTGACATATTAATTTAATGTATTATTGCAAATGCATGTTCACATTAACATATAGGTTAATGTGTTATTGTTATTATTATTAATACATATATCATAAAAAAAGTTAGCCTTTAAGAACTAATGTGTCACACTTTCACTGAAATAAGTTTTAAATTAAAACGGTGTATTGAAATGAACACCACTGAGAAATTGAGCTCCAGAGAAGGTTCTGTATATTTTGCATTGCACATGCCTTATGATAAGCTATCAAGATATATAATACATTTCAACATACAGTAATGCATTCATAACTGTGAATGCATGTTTGGCAGACAGATACCATATAAATATATTGTTTTGTTTGCTGGAAATACGAAACCTTTTCACATCGTAAAGAAAACTGTATTCTCCCTGAAAGATAGTGGAACAATATGGATGCAAACATGTAAAACAGACATTTTACAATATGTATCTCTATACCAGGAATGTTTCATTTTGAGACAGATTGCATATAGCATGTCTTGCATATGGGCTGTACACAGGCTATGGGAAGCACTTTGTAACCTTCACATGAGATGGAACGAGCAAAAGAGGGAGTGAGATTTAGGAGGGCAGCAGAAGAACAATGCCAAAATCCAATTGAACCAGATGGTACTCAGAACAAGCAATGCTCCAGGCATATTGTGTGTGTGTGTGTGTGTGTATATGTATATATATATATATATATATACACACACACAGACACACACTGTATATATAACCACACACACCTTTGGGGAATTGCGTGATTTGAAGATAACCTGCTATTCAGAGCAAGACCTACAACAGCCTCCAAACACATGGGATGAAATCCCATCGTCTCCCGACTGTTTCTCTCCTGTTGTCTCCTCACCCTGTATGCACTCATTTATTCTCGCTCCTCTCCTGCCTTGGATATATGAGGCCCAGCGTAGCAAAGACACACATGAATATCACAAACAACTGGTTTCATTTCCTTGGATGGAACTAACCACAAAGCAATCATAGACCACACTCTGAACCTGTCTCGCACGCACACATACACATACATACACACACACACACACACACACACACACGCTGAAACACTGAGCAAATGAGCCACAGTTGGGGAGATTCAATCAATCAATCATGGCCAGGCCATCTCTGTTAAACCCTCCCACACACACACACACACACACATAGAACAACACACACATGGACACACATGACTCAAAATCAAATCATGAAAGCAATTTCATTAAATTGAACTGTAATGCAATAGCTGTAATCATTCAGTGAAGGAATATGAACAAAAAAACATCTCTCATTCTGAAACCTGGCTTGGACTTCAGCGCCATAAAGCACAGAGGCCAATTTCCATGATGACCAAGTAGCCAACGGGATGAAGAAAGTTGATCTGAAATGGGGGGGGCGTGTGTGTGTGTGTGTGTTTGTTGGGGTGAGGGACACATGCACAATGTGTAGAGTGCCAGTTAATATACAGTATGACTGCAGTTCTTTTATTTAAAGGATAGTACATTTTGCTGAAAGACATTGGACACCCATCAGCCAATCAGAGTCGTGTATTCTGCCAGCGTGCCATGAGGGTCTCTGGAGGGTGGGGGCACAGGGTATGCCACTGAGTATTGTTTGCCAGGCCAGAGATCCTCTTGATCCCTGGTTAATCTCCAGCTATCTGTCTGAGCCAGCGCCCCTCTCTCCTGATTTAGGTCACCGTGGCGGCGTTCACATTTTGTAGGACATCATGCACCACCCGACACACATACACACACACACACGTCTACTGTGCTGTACATGCACCTACACACACACAAGCAGCTGGCAGCGATGACAATTCTGATTCTGATGAGTATTATCTTAATGTTCAGCCAGCTGGGACTGCCTGTTGTGTCTCTATAAATAATATGTATACACTGTATATATACTGTATATAGAAACACATTGTCATACTTCTTGTACTGTGCATTATTTTCAAATTAGGTTGCTACAGTCTTTTGCCGAGTGGAATGGTTTGCTAGTTATAAGAGTTACTTGTCTCTAAAAGCACTGGGTTTTAAATTACCCTATTTAGCAGGAATAAAGCAGAATTCACTATAATTTGTTTGATTAACATTAAGTTAGTAATCCTTTTGCATTTTAAAAGGCTTCTTCTTCAGACAATTATCATGTGTCTTGCTAAGAACACTTAAATAGATGTATTCTCACACCGAGTAAATACAAAAAGACAAATACTACTAAGATAACACATCAGTATATTGATTGTCAAGGAACATCAACTTGTTGGAACAACTAATGTAACCTGCCAATGAACAGGGAGTGAAATGCATTACTTTGTTGCTATGATGCATTGATTTCCAATCACTCAAAGGCTGCTTACTTTATAATAGTGGTAAACACACTGTAAATATTTAATAACGTCAACTGGCTGATGAATTAAAATAAGTCAATGACAACATGCTCGAACTATTCAGACAGACAGGCAGTCAGACAAATACCGAGCAATTCCAAGAGAAAAACTTTAGAAGAGTGGGACTGAATGAAGCTGTTCATGAACAGGGAATACGGTCGTCAACTGGATTGACTCAGCTGTGTGGCATACCCTACTGTATGACCCACCAGATGAAGCCAGTCCTCATGCTCTTGACCTCGCCAGTCTATCAGTCACATGTCTGTGAGGACTGGCGGACCACAACAACTACAACAAAAGTCCCCGCTGCTAACCAATATGGCATGCATGGCGGGCCATTGTGAAGTCACCATGCTGGTCTCCACCACAACACTGGACCATTGTCTGAGGTGGACTCGACAGCCATCGGCCACAGTTAAAAGAACCATTCATCATCTGGGGCCCGCTAGACGCTCCCCACGGCCTCTTCCCCACAATGCCCAGCGTCTGGGGTACAGTAGCGTCGCTCTGGAAACCGCTCACATGTTCGCAGGCGCCGCCTTGCATGTTATCAGCGAGCCTCGCCCTGGGAAGGTGGCGCGCGGTGAAAATGTACCAGCCGTTAAATTGCATCTCCTTCATGAATGTTCCATCATTTATCATACATATTTTCTGTGTGTCGGTAGGCTGCTTGTGGGTTATTATCATATTTAGAAACCCATTCACTGCATGGCATAGTAAATATAGCAAACACCTGAGCCCTCTTTGACATGCATAGAACGTGTACACACACAGGAATTTCTACCCCAGCTAAGCACAGGTGGCGGATAGAAGGTGGCGGCCGAAACTATTTGCAGTATGTGAGTCCCCATCGAACTTTCATAAGCCGAGCTCCTGCTAGCAATAACGGCCCCTGACAGTCTCTCTCTCCCCCCCCCCCCCACAGTATTCCTTAGGGACTACCTGAAGGTGGCGAGGAGCTGGCGGGAGACGGGAATGTGTTTGTGTGTGTGTGAACCCACCGCACTGTTTACTGGTGAATGGGTTCCATGTTTACATATACACGGTAAACTCAATAGTTGGCTATAGAGATACGTTCTGCAATCGCCCTACAATCACCTCTCAGGTTAACATTCTACCTTTAGGACCTACACACGTAACTATAGTGTTCATGTATTGAAATAGTTACTGGCGAAGAGGAAGATCACACAACTACTAGAGACTAAGAACAAAGCTGCCTTTAATTGGATCCACCACATTATGTGGGTTGTTTTTGTTTTAGGAGAGTGCATGACACTAAACTGAAACAAACATGAAACAAACATATGCATGATGTGCTGAACAAAATGTTTGAAGGTAATCATTTGATCTCAGTCTATTCTTTCTTCACGGGATAAAATAATAAACATTTTCAGCTTATTATACCCAAAAAGATAACTTTTTTGTGTGAGCTAACATGCTTGTTTTTCATGGATATATTTGAAAGTTAGCTGTCATGTAACGTTGCTTTAATTCTAAGATGACAACTATTACAAATATAGAAATGTTGGCATTTGCTGCCTTTAGTGATCTGTGATCTCATGTCAGCATGACAGTTACACTTCAAAATATAATGACAATAAGCATGCCTGTTGTGTGGGTGGACCTTTCGGTTGGGAGTCAACTGCCCTAACCAATCGTAAACAATGGCTTCCTTTATCAAAACCAGTGTACCAAAACCCGATCTCTCTGTCTCATAGCAAAGCCAAGTTGAATCTGTGGCATTATAGAAGAGACAGGCCACAAGAATCCTGAATGGAACTATAGTCTGTAACGGCAAATATGGCGGTTGGAAGAGAAAAAAAAGAGCCAATCATCTGCTTTATGATGGCCAGACCTTAATCTATTAAGTAAAACTTGGTTGCAAGCCAACATTTGCACATGTAAAGAAAAAGTATATTGTGATGGAAAAAAGGGCTTTTTAATATATCTTATTTGTAGCAGTCACCAAAGGTTTTAGGCAAGATTTGATATGTGATTTTATTCATGCAGTTTTAATGTTCCAGTGACGATTGAAAGTGCAGTTATGTCTCTCTCCCCATTCATTTAGATATATCGTTTTTTATAACTACCTAGAGGCGTTAGCAAGATGGCTACCGTGTGGTCAGACTTGCCAATAAGGACTGGCTGAATCAAGGGTCTGACCAGGACGTGAGGTGACTCGCAGGTTGGGTTAACCCTTTTTACTTTACTCCAACTCAGCACATATAATTCCACTGGGTTGACTTGATCTAAACCTGGATTAAACCAAGATCCAACTATTCACTAAACCCTATGACATTATGCAAATTAGGCACAAATGACAGTTCCAGTTCCAGTGTAAATGCTTTCCTGGCTTACAGCTTGTAACTTCAAAAAAGGGATAAAAAAAAACAAGAAACAATCAACAAGAAATAAACAAGCTTTTTTAGGTGTAATTAAACCTCCTGCAAAACAAATTAGCTTAGAGAAGACTAATCCATAGTGTAGATATGATTGATAGACAATCATCAGTGCACAATCCTCTCCCAGAATCCCCTGTGCGTACACAATTCATCAGGCGAGCTGCAGTACCAAACTATGTCTGCCTGTTCCCTGGGTTATGGATGGCAACAAAAGTTCAACACTTTGGAGTTACGTCCGTAACAGCTGACAAATGCCATCGACGTGAAGAATGACGGCTGAAGGCAAATGAGATCAATTAAGATGAGGGGGGGGGATGGTGATTAGCCTACCTACTGTACTATCACAGACAACATTAAGATATAATTACCCAAACACATTCCGCATAAAACAGTAATTGTGAGCGCAACACCAGTGCAGTGAACAAATGATAATGGTTGCATCACCCTCCTTTGAGGATTATTGTGGAGGCAACAAGGATCGTGGAACAGATGGAGGCTCGCCTGAGCAGGCACACAGTCCAAGAGGGCCATCAATCAAGCATGTTGTTTTTTTTTTCTCTCTACAAGGCTAGACTGTACTGTTAACGCTAGCAAAGAGTTCCACAAATTCCAAGGCACGGCTATCGCAGCAGTCACAGCCTCTGATAGAGGCAAGGATGACAGATTGGAGTGTGGAAGAAAGCTATTCTTCAGAGCGTTATATTATGTTCTCTTTAAAAATATTATTGCTGTTTTTTATTTGATTTTTCTGAGGCAAGCACCTTTATTTATAATATCCCCTTTTGACATCCATCCATCCTCATCCGCTTATCCAGAGTCGGGTCGCGGGGGCAGCAGCTCCAGCAGGGGACCCCAAACTTC
>JAODTR010095613.1:0-13604 GCA_025399935.1 Amblyopsis rosae | reverse complement strand
AACTGTGCTTTTCTTTCAAAAATTAGGAAATTTCTAAGTGACCCCAAACTTTTGAACGGTAGTGTATATATATATAATGTACTTTTTTTTTGGATGCCACGTATCAGTGTTATACATTGCTACAGTATATTGTAATATAATGCCTCCTGTAGTATCTGATACATCAACAGCATTATGTTCAAACAATAACGTACAGTACACTGTGTTGACCACTGGAGCAGCCAGGCACATGTAAAGCCCCCTATCGCCACCAGTAGGGTCGTGCGTCAGCCCAGGGGGGCGCTGGTGTAAACGGTAAACAGCTGGGCTTGTCTAAGTGGCACCACTGTAATAGCTGTCACACACACACACACGCACACACGCACGCCACTGTCACTGCGGCACAGGCGAGGGTGGCAGCGCTTGTTCATCTCATCTCTAGTGGGGAGCGGGGGGCGACATCACACAGCCGTAGTCGTGGTAACACATGCATGATGCGCCCCTTATCTACTGCGAGGCGGAGGCGTGGGGCGGTGCGTGCTCCTGCCCCGGGGGCTCATGTGCAAAGCGGTGATAGAGCGCAAGACCGTAGAGAGGGAGAGAGAGAGAGAGGGGAAAGAGAGAAAGAGAGAGAGAGAGGGAGAGAGAGAGAGAGGGAGGGAGAGAGAGAGAGTTTACACAAATCGAGTTCCCTGCCTCTGATCCCTGCCTCCCTCTCTCCTCAGTAACGCTCTGTACTCATTCACTCCTGCTCTCTTTCCTTCTCCCTCACACAAGTACAGACACACGTGCACGTGCGCACACACACACACACACACACACACACACGTACACGTGCACGCACGCGCGCACACACGCCGGTCCCAAGTTGTGGCTCGGCGAGAGGGGACCCAGCTTGCACAGGACCGTAGCCAGGTACGCTGACGCTTCTTTTCTGCTTGGCTGGCACAGCGCAGCGCGCTGGGGTGTTTTAGCAGGGATGGGGGCGGCTGTGGGGGCTGCGGTCTCTCTCTCTCCCTTCCTCCTTCTCCCTCCTTCTCCCTCCCTCTCACCCTCTTGCCCTCTCTCTCTCTCTCTCTCTCCCTGCAGAACGGTCGTGCGTCTTTGCGTGGACCCAAGAGAGGCGCACTAGCAGCGGTGGATGTGGGAGTGAAATCTGGGGAAAGCACAGGGGCAGGCATGAGACCGGGCACGGTATATGAGAGGACAGAGGACAAGTCAGGTTGACCTGAAGTGTCTCTTGATGTCGGGGAGGAAAGTACTGTAGGCAGCAGGCGGCCGGAAAACCCGGGGTGACCTTCACTCGGAAGTGAGCTACTACTGGTATTAGCACTAATTAGTAATATGTATAGTAGCGCTTACTCCGTCTAAGACATGCCAATGTATGTGGGGCATTGGCACTACATCTCTCGCTCTCTCTCTCTCTCTCTCTCTCTCTCTCTATCTCTCTCTCTCTCTCCACTCTGTGTGAGAATGCAGGACTATTCCATTGCAATGCGAGTTGTGCCGTAGGCGTCTCGGAGCGTTCCTTCTGCCTGGGCTCATTCTCTTATCAGTAAGGAGACCGGACTGTGAGAGAGAGAGGAAAACGCCAACGTGGGTGTTCACTCGCAGCGCTCGAAGGCACGCTTACGATGCGGATCTCCATGGCGACGTCTCGTTTGATCTCCCCGGGTGCGTTGAAGGAGTTATGTATCGTATGTTACGACGTCTAAGAGGTCAGGATCTGGAGGGATGTGGTTTGGTGTTGGGTGTTTGTCTTTGAACCCCAATAGGTCAACGACAACTCCCATTCAATGTTGAGATGTGTGTGTGTGTGTGCACGTGCATGTGTGATCTCTGTTAAAGCCGGCTCAGCCCCAGACTCCACGACTTCAGAATTCACTTTGATGCCAGTGCGATAACAGTTTGCAGATCCCCAGACAGCAGGGCCTTTCTCATTCGACGCCGAAAAGAGATTGCTGTAGAGTGGAGTGGTAGCTTTGAATTGGAAGCTGAATTGCAGTCTTTGGCAAGGTTTTCCTTGGGATACATTTGATCCAGCATTTACCAATTACGGTTGAATTGTTTGATACCACAGCATCATCTCTGCTTCACGGTCAGAAGCATTTCTTTGCGAGGACCTGCTGATAAAGGGTTAGAGGGACATTCCTATATTTGTGTCTTTCATCTTGTGGTAGAAACCATCATTGCAAAATCAGTGTTTTTTGTTTTTTTAAGCCCCTCCCACCCCTTAGTAGTCTGCCCCCACCATTTAGGAGTTTCCCTTTTATAAAAAGAAAAAAAATATATATGTATATACTGTATATTTTCAAACTCTTAGTTCTACATTGAAGCATACTTTGTGAAATAATGTTTTCCCACAAAAAATGTAATGTCAGCATGTCCCGAAAAAGCATGCCAATTATGTAGAGAAATTCCCCTGTGCCCTTATAAGCCATGGACAGTCCAATAAGTGACATTACACGCCGATGTACATTGTGCAATTAGAGCAGGACTCTAAAAAGCACTGCACAACATAGTAGGTTAATAGAATCACATAAATACACACACACACACACACACAACATACGGCATACAATAGCATACACACTGTATATTTCCATATACATTTTTTCCCCATCACACCATGTTGTCAGTGCATGGCTGGCGAAGGCACCAGGGCATGCCCTCCTGTTAACTGCGCTTCCATTGTCTCTCGGGGCCCCCAGAGGGCCTGACCTACAGCAGGCAGGCATCTGTAGTATCAGTTCTGGCTCCCGGCCCACTGGGCTGTCAGCTGCAACAAAACAAGGGCTTACAGAGGATGCTTGGCTCAAGGGGACAGAGACAGTACCGGTAAAGGAAAGATCATGTACGGCAAACACAGCTAAACACATTGCAGTGTCATGTTGATAGGGAGTGCATGTGATTGTAAAGTCATTAAAGGGGATTGTTTTATAATGGATAGGCAAGGATAGAAAGAGAATTCATATTTTTACTAGGGATGCACCAATAGATCAGAAGCAGATTGGAATCAGCCGATTTCCAGGTTTCAGGTTTTAGTCATATCAGGTATTAGTGAGAGATAATAAATTATAGTTTGTAGAGCTTGTCAACATGTTAATGTTTCAATAATATATGGAGTCCCCCCTACTTTAATCATTATTGCTAACACTTTTGGGCACTTAGAACTATATCGTGTATATCAATGCTAATAATATTTTTGTAAAATAATTGATCAAAGAAATGCTTCTTACATGTATTCATATATTATGATTTATGGCATAACTGTTATACTTCACAAAACACATTTTTAGGCACAAATATCCATTAGCCATTACATATAGGTGCAGGACTTGCAGGTGGAGTAAAACATTTGCTCACAGTGAGTAACATTTTTACATTTATGAATAATATATCTAAAAAGTATTAAATTGTAGTATTGTCCGATTTTGCAGACTGAAAATGCATCCCTAATTTTTACCTGCGAAGCGGTCCAAAGATTGTATTGCATGCCCCTTTCAGTCGTGCCTGGAACACCTCCCAAGAAGGCGCTCAGGGGGCATCCTTACTAGATGCCCGTACCACCTCAACTGGCTCCTTTCGACACAAAGGAGCAGCGGCTCTACTCCGAGGTCCTCACCGATAGCTGAGCTTCTCACCCTATCTCTAAGGGAGAAGCCAGCCACCCTCCTGAGAAAACCCATTTTGTCCGCTTGTACCTATGATCTTGTTCTTTCGGTCATGACCATATTTGACGGTAGGAACGAAAATTGCCCAGTAGATGGAGAGCTTTGCCTTTTGGCTCAGCTCTCTTTTCGTCACAATGGTGCAGTAAAGTGATTGCAATACCGCTCCCACTGCTCCGATTCTCAGGCAAATCTCCTGTTCCAATGTCCCCTCACTCACGAACAAGACCCAGAGGTACTTGAACTCCTTCACTTGGGGGTAAGGACTCATTCCCTACCCGGAGTAGGCACTCCATCGGTTTCCGTCTGAGAATCATGGCCTCAGATTTAGCGGTGCTAATCCTAATCCCATCCGCTTCACACTCGGCTGCGAACCGATCCAGAGAGTGCTGGAGGTCACAGACCGATGATGCCATCAGGACCACATCATCTGCAAAAAGAAGTGATGAGATCCCCAAACAGAATTGGTGACAAACCACAGCCCTGTCGGAGACCAACCCCCACCTGAAACGAGTCCAACTTACTATCGAGAATCCGTACACAGCTCACACTTTGGGCATACAGGGATTGGATTGCCCTTAAAAGGGACGCCCTCACCCCATACTCCTGCAGCATTTCCTACAGTATCTCTCAGAGGACCGGGTAATTCGCCTTCTCCAGATCCACAAAACACATGTAGACTGGAAGGGCATACTCCCAGGCCCCCTCCAGGATCCTTGCGAGAGAAAAGTGCTGGTACGTTGTTCCACGACAAGGACGGAATCTGCATTGTTGTTTTTCAATCTGAGGTTCAACAATTGGCCAAACCCTCATCTCCAGCACCTTAGAGTAGACTACCAGGGAGGCTGAGTAGTGTGATACCCCTGTAGTTGGCACACACTCTCTGGTCCCCCTTTTTTTAAGAGGGGAACCACCACCCTAACCCTAGTGTTCTTTCCACTGCCCAATTACCTCCTCAGTTGAGGTCACCAGTGTCCCATCCTTGCTCTACACAGCTTGGATGGTTCCCTGCTTCCCCCTCTTGATGTGGTGGACGGTTTTCCTGAGACACTTTGGTGCCGACCGAAAGTCTTTCTCCATGGCTTCTCCGAACTTCTCCCACACCCGCTTCTTTGCTCCTGCTATGGCAGATGCTGCCGCCCTTCGGGCCAGTTGGTACCTTGCAACCGCCTCCGGAGACTTCCGGGACAACATATCCCGAAAGGCCTCCTTCTTCAGTCGGACGATTTCCCTGACCACTGGTGTCCACCACAATGTTAGAGGGTTACCGCCCCTTGAGGCACCTATGACCTTGCGAAAACTCTCCGCTGCAGCTTCGGCTTTAGCAATGAAAGCTTTGAACATTGCCCACTCAGGTTCAATGTCCCCAACCTCCACAGGGATGCCAGAGGAGCTCCGCTGGAGGTGTGAGTTGAAGATCTCACGGACAGACGTTCCCAGTTTACCCGCACTACCCGTTTCGGCTTACCAGATCTGTGCAGTGTCTTTCCACACCCCTTGACCCAACTCACCACCAGATGGTGATCACTTGTAACTGATCAACATGTAGTATCTGTAAATGTATAAATGTAATCAGTTACAGATACTAGTTACCAGACAACATAATTTAGTAACATAATCTGATCACTTTCTTTTACTTTTGGATTACTTTACCCACAAAAATTGTTCCATCCAAAACAAGAATACTGCACTGGCACACCAAATCTTAGTTTTTTTGTGATCATGCTGCTCAGGGAAGCAGATCAAAGTAAGACAATTTTCTCAGTAAATGACAGAGGTTTATGAAAGATAACTAAGGAAACGGCCAACTGTTTTATGCATTTTTCTTCTGCAAACATCTCTTTTAAATCTGAAAGTAATCTTAGAATTTATAAAAAAAAATTAAAAATAAATACCAGTATTCTGATTACAATATTTAAGTTGGTAATGTAATGGATTACAGTTACAGTTTTTTTTACTGATTACATATAATCAGTTACATGCAACTGATTACTGAATCTGATGACACCAGATCAATTTGGCAATGATGTTTCTGTTTCTTTTTGAGTTGAATGCAAGGTAAGAGAACATTCCATGTCCATCTCCAAATCAGATTTCGCTTTCTGGGTATTTTTGAACGCGTGGGGTAATTTGTGTAAGCAGTACGTACGTATGCACGGTGGAGGGATTTCTTTATCGGCAAAGCTCCTGTAAGATCATGTTTGAAGCCTCTCACATGCTCATATCTCGAATTACAATACTCACGCGCGTGCAAACTCGCACGCACACACGCACACACGCACACACGCACACGCACACGCACACACACACACACACACACACACACACACACACACACACACACACACACACACACCACCTTTCTCCATCTTAGTCTCAGTGCTCAGTGCATCCCCACTTGGTTTTGTTTCCTCAGAGCACATCACTCTTGTTCATTTCCCTGCCCACTGTATTCTCCCTCCACCAGTTGACTTATGTGTCATGCTGACAATTAAGGATTGGCTGGCGTGTAAATCGCCGTGACAACACATACATTTTGCGGGGAAAGGCTATTTCAGTTGACATGCCGGCAAAATTTACAATTTCAATTAATTACTTTGACAGTTGGTTTTTATCTTGTTTGGGAAACATTCTCAAAGTTGTAAGAAAGACTGATGCTCAATCAACACGCAGGATATTTGACTCCTCAGCAGCTCAATGTGATAGCTCATCGAGTGTATTTGTGCCGCAACATTTAAAACGACATTCAAAACCAAAATATTGACAAGATTTATGAAAATCTGACCCAGTAGTACACATACAGTAATTAAAAGGGTTGGTAAGCTGGATCGGGCATTATATACAATATTTTAAACATTAATATAGTTTATAGCAGAAAACATATTTTTTCTATATATAGTGGAGTAAATGCGTCCTGAGCAGATAGTGATGTTGTCTAATCTGAGCTCCCTGTTCTTTGTTTATATAGCTGCACATGTATGTTAGTGCATGTGTGTGTGTGTGTGTGTGTGTGTGTGTGTGTGTGTGTGTGGCCCATTGAGCATTTGATTTGGTCTGGGATGCTGGTGTGCTTACAGTGACATATAGTGGCAAAAAGTCATATATAAGCACTTTAAATGTGTATTTTTGTACAATCTACTATCAAACTATCTTTACTCTAAATTTGATTTAACGAGATATGATTGTGGCGATAAACCCTATTCACTTAATTTCACATTTATGTTGTTATTATAACTGTGGCCTGCTTTGGGCTAATTTCAAATTTATTTTATATGTACCACAATGCACCATGGGAGCTGAGGTTGGGTGTCAGACTATGTTTTGTTAACCTGAACCTTTTGCGTGCTCATGTATCTCTACATGGTAACATACAGTACACTGCAATATATTTCATGTGATGGGAATCAACTGAGAAGTTAAACTTTTCTCAACTGAAAAAAAAAACAAAAAAAAAACAGAGCTGTTGAAAAAAGTGCCTGCGGCAGCATTTAAATTGGTCGCCCATGGCGCTTTTAAAAACACAGTCCGCTCCATAGGGTTATAATGTAAAAAAGAGGCCGACAGCTTCCAAACAGAAGTTACTTCTGAACCTAAGATGGCGCCATTTTCTTCTGCCTGCACACTAGGTTACACCTGAAAACACCTAGGGCATCCTCTAATGAATCTATATTCTCATTCCATTGCCTTTATTAAATAATGAGAAAGTCCCTAGCCATTAACCTGTTCCTGGTCATCTTTGGTACAACCTGAACTTACCTGTAATCGATAGGCTAAGAAGTTGCTTGGCATGGAGTTTTATTTGAAGAAGTAACGGCTCTTCTAGTTTTAGGCATATGCCGAGAGGAGTCGTCAGTAATTTGTAAAACAATGAATAATGAATTCTCTATCTATGCACATAATGTGATTCTCACCTGATTTCTGCATAAACAAGGCTCATTACCTTTCCTAATAGGCAGAGAGGTAAAACAATTTGTTAAGTGGAGCGCGTGACAGAAGGCATTGTCCTTGCATCTCCAGGGCCATAATTGCAGTCCTTATAAAGCCAGTGTGTTGTGACACAGCAGACAACCAGTGAGCTGGCCAGCTGACTGCCTGGTTGGCTGGCTGGCTCCCAGCTCATTCTGCCACGCTGATTAGTTGCCTCTAATAGATTTCCACCCCTGACTCATCGTCTCCCACTGTTCACATGGTGACTGCCATTATTCACCTTGGTCTCAGGTCTGCATGGGCTAAGGTGAGCCAGAAATAGCACATAATGATAGAGATGAACTCCTCTGGTGTTTGAGTTTGAAACTGTGGCTATAGACTCTAAATGGGATTTGGGTCCTGTTGCGGGAAAGATGTTTTGTTACGCTCTCTATACGTTGAAGTGAGTAATAAATGTGGTTTGGATAAGTGTAGGTTCAGATTAAGACAGATACTAGGCCAGTTGAGTTTCTTGTTGAGTGTGTTGGACTCCATGTTTCAATAGAACTGTTAATGCCTACAATACCATCCTGGTTTTGCAACCTTCCAGTTGAAGATCTTTAATGAATCAGTACAAAATCTACATCAGGACAATCATTTGAACACAACTGAAGCACCCACCTGGATGCTGATAACAGAAACACACTGTAGCGATTGTTCTTCTGAAATATGTTTACAATGGAGAGTTCTCAGACGCGAAGCTAAGCAAAATCAGGATGATCTTACTAAGCCAACATAGCCTTTTAATTTTCTATTTTTGCTTTTTGACAAATATTTTCCATCAAACAAATTGCAGAAGGGATATATTAGACACTGTTTGTCAGCAGATTTTTAGACAGCTTCAGTCTAGAAACATTCAAAGGATGTTCCCAAAAAATGTACCCAGTATAGATCTAAAGCAGAAGATTGCGGCAAATCAGGAAGGATAAACAATTGAATGAATATTGAACAAAATGACGGCAATGGCAGATTTGGAATTTTCCTGAAAAGTATTGCTCTCTTGAAGCCGAATTGGGAGCAAATAGCCCACTTGGCAAGTAGCCCACTTGGCATGTGTTTCAGCGAAATGTAAAAGACTGCTACAGTACAAAGGAGGAACAGACTAATGTTTCAATGCACATTTGCTGACAGTACAACAGCACAGTTTGCTTGAATCAAACAGCTGTACTTGTGCTACTCTTTAAATGTTGTAGTTTAAGTAAACCTTCCTCAGATAGCATAGGCATTATGTAAATTATGTACATAAATTATTAAAATTAATTTAACTGGAATTGACTGCTGCCTAATATATTGCATCCGCAGTGCAATGCCCACAGTGATTATGCTTTCAACTCTACTTCCCTTGACAGATAAAACATGTTCCTGATTGTAATTACAGGGTGTCTCATGCTTTCCTCTAAAGGTACTTAGCACAGCAGCCACGAAGCCCTACTACAAGCTATAGTGGACGTGCCTAGCAAGTAGCAACTAGACGCAGGCTATTTATATCTTGATGCTTTGCTCCTGTACTACAGTCTCCCGTCCTTGTGACAGCAACTCAAGGGATCACTGCCTCGCTGTAGCCAAGAATATTTAGGAATTAACATGAATATAAAAAAAAAAAAACATCTGCCAAAGCTCCTTTGCATCCTCCTGCACAAATTTGTGTTGTCAGTTTGTCGCCTGTAAATACTAGGAGGAAGTAATCCCAGCTAAAACATACTTTTTGCTGTTTGTTGCAATTTTGTAACTTTTCTTAAATCTATCTTTAATACGTTTCAATTCAATTCACTTTATTGGCATGAAAGTTCAAAGACAATGTTGCCAAAGCATAACAAACCTATCTATCTATCTATCTATCTATCTATCTATCTATCTACCTACCTACCTACCTACCTACCTACCTATCTATCTATCTAGTCAATGTATTATCCCTGGCAATTATGTGGCTGCATAATCTGTTAGATTTACATTACAGTAAATGTATGTGAAACAGGACTCTGTTATGACTCAGGGGCTGTGTTGGAACAGCGTGCACCACAAAGGAGAGGTTGCCACAGGTGAGAAACCATTTTGGAGATGAGGTAGAGAGAGGAGGCGAGAGCAGGTGGCAGCAGATTGGCAGTGTTGGATGTGGTAGAGGACTCTGTGTTCTGGCTGTTCCGCAATGCTTCTCTTGATGAGGAACAGCTGAACGTCTTGCTTGTCTACATAAAGATACTGTCCAGGTCCCTTCTGGACAAACGTGTTTCATGGTTTTATAAACCTAGCATGCGGTATTACTAATCGCTCACCTACATTTCTCTCTGTGCTTCTCTCTATTGCTTTTGAAAGTCATACGTTATTTTACAGTACTTTAAACCGATAGCTGTGGCACTCTGATGCATGTTAATCTCAAAATACCTGTAATTTTTACAGTTATTACAGTATAACTTCACAGCCAACCTCATAACTTCAGATTTTGAACATTATCAAGACGCAACCCCCCTCCACACACACGTGCACACACACACATACACACAGACAGAAACATCTCTATTCTACTATGCATGTCTTTCATTCTTGCTGTATACATACGATACGATATATTTCCAATATCGATTTGAAAAAATATAAGCCTCAGAAAAACTGCTTAAAACAAATCTCTCAACTGTGTCTTCTGTTAGTACATTATTTACCTATAATTAATGAAGGCTATATTTATGTCCACCTCAGTAGCGGTTTTGACTGGCTCTGGAAAGATCTCATGAATAGACGTAGCCAGCTAGCACGGTAAGCTAGCAGTTTCACAGAAGACGTGTTAGCGGAGAAAGCTGTCATAATACGTAATATTTGAGCCTTTCTCTTACATTTGCTGTTAGGTAAGAGGGTTAATAAAATTGTCTGGCATGTGAAAACAGCCCACTACTGGCTGCGTGTGTAGTGCAAGTCATCAATGCACGTAGTTCACCTTGAATACAACTGACTTTTGCGCCCGTCAGTAAGCTTATCGAAATACCGGAAATAAGTTTAAACATTATATCACTGTTATTGAAAAAAATGATATCGCAGTTATTGATATTGAATTATTGTCCAGTCCTATGTATACAGTATCTGTATCCTCTTGTGTTAACCAGTGAGTTTTCTCCGGGCTTGTGTTGAAGGCCTGTGATAGACGAGGTGAGCAGGGTTATGTGTGCTTCAGCTTTGTTTACAGCAGCAGCGCTACAGAGAAGAGTAGCTCCTTTTGAATCTGACAATGTTAGACTATAGCTGAGGGAGTGAGGTAGTAGATGCACATGCTAGCTGCTCAGGGCTAGCCCTCCTCTTGAGAGATGTGGTGGAAGTCGCTTACTGTAAAGATCTCTGTCTGAGACATGATTCAAACTTTTTTTCCTCTAAATATAAGTTAGATATATTAAATTTTCAGTTGAGCATGATTTATGTAGCACTCTGAGCTGAGGTGAAAATTGAACTGGGAAAAAGTATCAAGTGAAAAGCTGTAGGAGGTTTCCGTGACTGCACAGTGGCCAATGTCTTACTGTACGTATAAAGTTACACGACATACTGCAATACCTTACTGTAAAGGTCCACTATGTGATGTATTAGTCTGGCAAATCCATCCTTATTTTGCAACATCCGGCTGTACTGTGTTGCTGAACTTTGCAGATCATTCTGTAAACCCTCAATTCAAAGCCATTTGAGACCCAAATAATATATATAATTAAAATAATTATGGCTGGGAATTGCGAGGGACCTTGAGATATGATATTATCATGAATACTTTATATATTGCAATGTTTGCAGTTCTCACTATCTATTGTGATTCAGTATTGCAATTTATTAGTCATTTTAATTATATAACCATTTTCAAATATTGAAATCATACTTCCAAAGACCAAATTCTGCAAAAAATCTATGAATAATACAATACAATCATCAGTCTGTCTTTGTTGTAGAATGATGCGTTAAATTCTGCAATAAAAGACCACCGTGCCAAGAGAATTTGTATTTTCCCACAAAAAATGTTTATCCGCTTTTCAATTCAAAACCTTAACTAAAAAAATGTTCTTGAAGAGTTTACTATTGATTTTAAGATAGTAAGTAAGTCGTAAGTAATATTGCAATATTAACACTGTATCGATTTTTCTCTCATCTCTAAAAATAATATATATACTTTATGTACTGTAGCAAATCCGGTTCTGCATGTAACTTACAGTAATGTCCTATGTTTATAGTACTTATAGTAATAGCCTATTTTGTAGTTATTCTGTTTACATTTGGCATAGCACATAACACATAGCACTTGAACAGCTGGAGGTTGGAAATGGGAAATTACAACAGGGAAACGCATCATAACCACCAGCCTACTGCAGATGTCTATAGACTAACTATTAGTGATTGATCCATTGATTAATCACTCACATTCATTCAATGCACCTGTTGTGTTGTGGATAATATATCGGGGTTTGTTTTGGGAATGGTGTTGGATGTTGTTTGTCATGGGAACCTGCAATCTCAGTGTGTGTTTAGAATCACGTGTTGTTTAATGTCGTATCACTTTGCTGTGCACTTTCATTGTTTGTGTGTGACTGTGTGTGTTCTCATCTCATCTGCACCTGCACTCCGCCCATTTCATCCTGTTGCATTGGCCCTCTGGTCACGCAGCATGTGCCTTTCTGCTGCTGGCATCCATTTGGGAAAATTCGGTATTAAGAAATGACGAGACCTGGTTCCAAATTCAGCCCGCTCAGCATCCATATTCAAATCTTGTTTGGGTCTTATTTTAATTTGCAAATGCCCATGCGAGCTCAATGTTTTAATTTGAGGAACGCGGGGCACAATTTATCATTCATTCATTACCCTTACACAGAGATTCCAGCACTAATGAGTGGTTTTTGAGGAATAGGGTAGAGACACAAGTCTGCGTGTGTGTATGTGCGTGTGCGAGAAGTTAGGTACAGATGAATAAATGAACAAATTCATAACAAGGACACAAAGAAGGCAGTTGGAACAAAGTGATAGATCGTGCGGTGTCGACCTGGATGTTGGACATAAACGCAGAAAAGACATAAGGAAATACATAATGGCAATTATACCCTCTACAAACAGGCAGTGCCACAGAGTAATTGTATACTGTACACTATAAATCAGCTTTATTCTATATCAACAGGTTTCCAATTAATAATATTCTAGATTTTTTTACATTCATGTGCTATTACACCCAGTAGCCTGTGCCCGCCAACCTACAGCTACTAAGTGTAGTAAACCAGCCAGAAAATGATTTGAAGTACATTTGGGCGAGGCACAGACTTCTCCTCCCACTCAGACAAGTACAAATGATTATACCTCAGCATGATGAAATCGTAAAACTAACAAATGGGACCTGCCAGGCCGGAGGCACCAGTGACCAAGGCTGCAGCATTCCCTCGTAATGAGAGCTGTTTGGATGTGGCCTTGAGCACGGCCCTCTGGAGCGGGTCCAGGACAGCTGAAATACAGCGTCTCCTCACGATGACCATCACTTACTGGTTTTATCGGATTCCCCAACCCGTCCCCCCTTCCGCTTTCAAACTATAATACAACACAAAGTAATGAATCTTCATTATTGTGAAGGCATGTGTGTGTTTAGGTGTGTATGTTTTATTATTTGACTTGGTTTTGCTGACTTCATTCCCTTACATGTGTTTACTGCAGTAATTTGTAGATTCCAAAGACCCTTATGGTTATTATGTTCAATTGGCTTGCACTATTCCAGTCAATGCCTGAATTTCAATATGAGGATTACAGTAGCATAATGCTACTATATATAATCATTATACTACAGCCAACAGGTACCTACAGTAGACACATTGCACATAAGTTATCAACATAATTAGCATCTAATCTGATACTCGTTGTCATGCTTACACACTCTGTTAGCAGGTTCATGTAAAATATAATTATAATATTAAATATAGCTGCAAGCAGCCATGGACGGGCCTAGCCCAATCAGAAACCGCAGCGGCACCAAAGCCTCCCGCCAACCTC
>JAODTR010095602.1:0-13604 GCA_025399935.1 Amblyopsis rosae | reverse complement strand
GTTCCTTTTTAAAATTTTGGACGTCGTCTCGCGGGCCGGATTGAACCATCTGGCGGGCCGGTTTTGGCCCGCGGGCCATATGTTTGACACCCCTGCTCTAAAACCTTAGGTTGGCTATTGGTTTCAGGACAGTTATTTTGTCCACATGATCATTCCACTGGAATATGTTCTAGATGTCTGACGAGCTACCAGATTTACAGAGTGCATGCCGTACCTTCAGATACTGAGCAGGCGGTTTTTTCAGCTTTTGCCGACACTGCTCAGTGGTTCATTGATACCCACGAGTAAGTACATAGTTATTGTGTGTTGTGTCCAGTTGCTCCTGAATACTCTCATCTGCCCAAATCTGATCTAATAACTATTTTTTAATTAATGATCATTATCTTTGATTGTAACAAACTTCGCACCTGAAAGATTTACATATCTCCACAAATAACATTTGACTTTAATTATGGTCGCAAGGAGAAGACGAAGGGGATGGTCTAGTCTCAGCCTCTTCCGTTCATTAGCACTACATCACATAAGCAACTCTGTGCTGAACTTCTGATGCATATACCCTTGTAAGCTCGACACTTTACTCTCTGACTTTCGAGATGTAATAATATCAATATCCATTGGCTTTTAGCAATATCACTCACAAGTATGTCTCCGTAATTTCCGGTGCAACGATAGCGCAGTGCTTTATTTACTTATTTAAAATGTTCAATTTATTTTAATCAGTAACCGTAGCCTACTAATTTTACAGATTTACAATACCTGTACAACCAGACTCTGTTGTTTAGTTTTCCTTATTGCAAGTTTAACTTCCGACTTTGTCATTGAGGTCACGTAGTTGGTCGTCGTGCATGTCAATAAAAATACCTTGTATGTCAAGTAGGCGGGTACTCATGCAGTTAGCCAGTGCTGTGTCCTAGACTTTATGTAAGGAAAGTTCAGTTAGGTCCCACGTTGGCTCAGACAATTGTTTTAAATAAAACATTTATGTTGTCGATGTTATGCCTACTCTTAAAAAGTAAATTCCGCTTGATGTTTAAAAGCAATATCGCACACAAGGTTGTGCTGTTGCGGCTGCGTGCCGAAGTCAAAGAAAACCACAGGCATGCTGATATTCAATAATACTATAGCTCATAGCACACTCGAGCATGAACTCAAAGCTGACTAAATATCATTATTAGTAACTGCGAGGTGGGTAAAAAAATGTGTCGCCTATAATGCACTTTCAAATGGTGATGAAATGCATCCGTATCATATCTTCAGAACGGTTTATGATAGAAACTCAAGGTTTTGTTCCTCATAATCCAGACATTCCGCCGAAGAGATATATAGCTTGTGTTATTGGCATAACAAGCGCTGTACAAGAAAAGGCAAATATGCCTCGAAAATGCTTTGCCTATGTTCATAAATAAAACTTATCTTTTTTGGTAGAAAAAAAAAAGAATTTATAAATAGAAATACATAGATAAGCCTACCCCCCATGAAACTCATGTCTTATAAATAAGGGTGATTATGCATACATACATAAAATGCTGTAATTCAATTAATTTTGTGTATGTATTTGAACTAAAAGTTTGAAAGTTAGTCAGAGCATGGAGGAATCAAAATGTGTTTCATACAAAACTATACTATTTTACCATCATTTACATAATAATTAAACACAAAAAATAATAACGTTCATAATTTTATTGCATTTTAAAAACAAACCGTGAGTTAAGTTTTGTGAAATAATCGTTATTAAAGCGGAGAGGGTGCTGATATCAGAGACATAAAACATTATGATAATAGATTTATAAGCCATTATATCAAAGTAGGCTAGTGAAAAACTACCAATAGACTCTTGGGGTTCAGCTTATATAATAGTCATGTTTTGGAATAATACCCGATCTTTGTTTAGCTGGCAGATGTCTTTCCTTTACTTCTATCTTCGTTGTGTTCTCAAAACACAGACAGACCACAGCCCAAACATAAAAGTACAATGAATATTTGTAAACCTACTTCATAAGACGAAAATCCATTCGCCTATCCTTCTGAACGAATATGTTGACATAGCTTCTGTAGGTCTATAATTCCTTCTTGTTGATTGAAGTTTTGTGAAATACTGTATCAGTTGGTTCTTTCCTTTTCAAATGAGGCCAGGGCCAAAGCAGTGCTACCGTATGGTATGAGACAGTGTCCTCCAACTTGCGCAAGTCATCAAGGTATTTTCCATGTTGTAAAAGGCTCCACACTTTGTCATGAGGAGGCAGATTGTTCAAGTCACCATAGCCAGCTCTTGACCACACGATGTCAGAAGACTAAAACAGCAGGCAGGGACAGTACTGTGTAACCCGTTAACAGTAATATACTGTATAATTTGCTAGCTTCACTCGATGTTATCGTACATAGGACAACATTTGTCCTATTATTCCTTTTGGAAACACATACTGTTCTGCCCCTATTACTGTTGTAGCTAATTCAAGATCAGGTCATCAAGTCAGAATTGTCTTTATCTTCAAAGGTGGAAACCCGTTTTAACTACAGCATTACTTTGGTATGTGACTCGTGCTAGCTTGCTATGCTTTTCAACATTCTCTCTAGCCTAGCTGCCTAGCTGAACCCGTTTTGATTGACGGGGAGCGGCATAACTACGCCCCCATGAAGCTCAGTCTTTGACAGATACCTGGGTAAAATAGTGACAGGGTGCCTTCCCTGCCAAATTATGTAATGCTTGTAAGGGTAGTAACACGGACTACGCATGCTCCAACCATCAATAATGGTTTGTGAAGGCTGCAAACTCGGCCAGGGTAGGCAATGATTATTTTCGCCAAAAAGAGCCGAGCAGAACCTCCAAACTTTAGAGAGAGCGAGAATGGTGAGCCGATTAATCCAATAGAAAAAATGTTAATGACCTACGTCACCATGTTAGAAAAAATGTTTTGGAGGAAATGCCAGACTTCTGCAGAAGGCAGTAAGTAACGGACTACAAAAATATTAAAACATTAAAAGTTTATTTACATTTTTAAATAAAACCTTTTGAGTAATATAAAGTATATTATATCTGACAAATGAATAATCCCATCAGAAAAAAAAACATATTTGTAATAAATTTACAATTTGATAGCCATCAAAATCCCATTATAGGTGATGCACAGCCAACCTTGCATCCATTGACGGCACATCACTGCTCTAAATATACTGTACCTCTAGTCATTGTGGCCATACAACTCAATATTTACAATAAGGATAGTGGTGTTCCAGCTTCCAGTTTATGGCAGGCCTGTGGGTGGGTCCAAACCAACTTCCTCTCAGCTGAGGCGATAGTTAGGGTTAGGGCTGGACGATTAACCGAAAAGTAATCAAAACCGAAATTCAGAAGCTCTAATCAACGTAATGTTCCCAGGTCGTTTTTTTATCCTGTTCAATCAAGCGTGCCAGAAATAGGGGGACGTGTTTTACAGATAGGCCTATTTGTTGGGACCCTTACATCCATCTTGAAATCGGTACAATCCCAGCCACAGCAATAATCCATAAACTGCAACAAAGTAAAAAAAAAAAAAAAACGCTTAACAATTAACAACTAATTAGCATCAACCACAACAGATGTAAATCAAATCTAAACTTTACATCATTGGCACAGAACACTGCAGGCTCCAGTGGCGTCACATTTATCAGAGCAGAACAGACTCACAATGCGTGACAGACTTTCTAACACCTACTGTTAATCTATCTACGTCTCATTTTCTACATCTTTCTAGATAGCTTCTCTCTTCCTTCCAACTTTGAAGCAAATGCATAACTTTATTACTGGCGCTGCACCCCTTCTTGTTAAATTTTGCACCAGCATGTGTGCTAGCAATTTTAAAGCGATTTTGTGCTACTATTTAAATGAGATATTCATGAGGAAATAACATTTCTGGAATACGGTAATGGTTGTGAAACCGAAATGCCTACAATTTGTAGGTGGAGTAGAGAAACGCTCACGATTCTAAATGATTACGTGACTGAGACTGAGAGTACTACCAAAGTCCTTATAGGCAAGTCTCGCCACTCGAAAGCCATCTTTGAACTTATGGACATTTATCTAGGAAGTACTCAATGGTACCAGTTTATAATTACACTACGCATGCGCAAGATTTCACGACACAACTTCAGTAACGGCCGTTGCTGGCTAAAACAATAAACTGCTTAGAAACACACAACAGAATTGTCAGAATGCACTGTTTAGAAGGCTGTATAGCATGATGGATATGCTTTTCTAGCGTTATTAACATACAAAAACGATTTCTTTTCAGCAGATGTTTTAGCGTCCAATAAACATATCAGCCTATTTCGCGCATTCTCTGTCTGGTATGGTCTGGTATGGTCTGGTATGCTAAAGTAAATGCTTGTGAAACGTGATTTTAAATATTTATAATTTTATGACAATAAAATTAATCTCACACAGGACAGCAACCTGGCTCTCCTGTACACTCAAACTGCTACACAGTATTGCCTCACATTCACACACACATTCATACACCAATGGTGATGGCTGCCATGCAAGGCACCATCTGACCATGGGGTGCAGTTAGGGTTAGGTGTCTTGCTCAGAAAAATATGATGTATTTGATGTGTGAAACACATCTTGCTCAGGAATAGCATATTTTATTAATGTAACACCAAATACAATTTTTGTGCAGAAAATATAATCACAACTAGGTCTACATAAGTGGTTTCCAAATTACTTAATCAGTTTGTAACCTACACTATGGCTAATACGCCTAAATTATATTGTCTGCATGACATTAATGATCTAGGCTAATCTAGGCTATTTTTCTGTTTTTGCTATTCCTATCTATACTGCCCTTTTCCACCCCATGGTGCTGGCTCAACTTGACTCATCTTGCTTTTGGAACCAGGTAGCCTACTGATATAGTTTCCACTATGTAGTGTTAAAGCTCCCAAAGTGAGTAGAGTTGAGCTAGGCAAGTAGAGAAAAGCTGGTACCATGCAATGGAATATGCTGAGTTATAATCAAATAGTTTTTGTCTTAAAATTAAGTAAGTAAACGTGATCATACGTAAACAAAGATAATAATGTAAAGTAACAAAGTAATTCTAATTCAACCCACTGTTCTGTTGATTATGTGTTTTCCACTGTAACTTACGGGCAGGTACACGGATGGTGAGCACGGCCTCCTTGAAGAAACTTCTGAAGTCATGTCCACAGCTGCTTCTCTTGGATGTGTCCTTCTGCTCCCAGATAGATGCCAGAGTTGTCCAGGAGCTCTCCACCCTGTTCCCAAACGTAGCCATCAAGAAGAGCTTCACCCAGTAACTCCCCACTTTGAGAGGGGAAGGGAAAAGGGGGATGCTAGCTAGCAGACAAACCCTCTAACAGAATTGGGTTTTTCCAGATGTTGACAGAAGCACACAGAAGTGCATATTGTATGCCAAGCATCAAAATATATAATTTTCATCTATGTGGTTTACAGTCTTTGGGGTTGGACTGCTATAGGCACTTTTTTTTAGACATGAGTTGAATGCCTGCAGCTGTTGGTTTTCTTCACCATTATTATTCATTTACTGTGCTGTGGCTGTAATTCATTGAAAACAGCAGTAAATCTACATTTCCAGAACACACCAGATTTCACATTAGTATAAAATAAGGAATTGTTCATTAAGATTAAGGATTTGTTGCAAGCCCTCAACATAACAATAAAAACCCATTTGTCATAGAATGTACCATAAAAGTTTTTTCAGTTACTAATATATATGTCATATTTGTTTTTTTATTTTATTATTATTTTACCACAGGATATCTGCAACCATAAATCTTTACAGTAATATTGCACTTAGTCCATGATGCATTTGTTGTGCAATAAAAGCAGAGGTTTACTCTACCCCCTCACCCATGATTGCTGCCCAGCAACAGAGCACAACAGAGGTTATAATAACAAATGGATAGTGCATTGACTAGGCTCAACAAACATACATTTGCACCCATATATCCTTTATTCAAGTGAAAATCATAATCTTAATTGAATGTACCTATGAACCATTATCTGTCTACTATCCAAAATTTTCTAATTTTGCATGCGCATGAATTCATAGGTGCAGATTGCATACCCTCAAATTAGTATTATCAATTCACTTCAGTTTATCTTTCAGATTTTAGTTTAGACTACACATACCATTCAATTAATTGAAATTGGATACTGTAGGCTAGTGGTTGCGTTGGTGCCAAAATGTTTACCTGAAATTTGCCAGGTACTGGAATTTACTGGAGAGGCATCCTTTTATGATTTGCATGCAACGCTGTAACATTTAATATACATTTTTATTCACATGACATTTCAGGCTTTTTCTATAATAATACATGGTGAAGCTGTTGTTGTACCTTTTACTTGCCTACCTTATAGTGAATCACGTTCAAAGTATGTTAATTTGACAAAATATCTGACCTCAGTATTTTAGTCCTGAAAATCAGGGGTTATATCATTAATTGTATGATTGTGAAAGTTATATTGCTATTATTTATTGATTTTATTTTGTAATATATTAAGCCACAGTGTGACAAGTGTTTATAAAGCATTTTTGCACAAAAAAGAAAACATTATTTTAAGTTTCCTTTTTCAGTATGTGCCCTATATTTGTGCCTTATATGGAATCTGGAGTTACTGAATTTATGATAGTATGATGTTGTACTTTGCTTTGCCCGTCAACAAAAATATAAAGGGACATCTTGGTCTTTAATATATCACTTAAACTGTATATTTAGTCACTTTAAATGCCAATGTCTCATCACCCATGTTAATTAATATGCAAAGCATTATCTATATTGCTTTCCTTTCAAATATATTAAATTTTTCAGTAGCCTCATAATGGTATGGTTGTTGCAATATCTTAAAAAACATTTTAGCCTTATAATATAATATAAAAATAATGTGAAAGGTTAAATTTGATTTGTGGTTGGATTATATTTTGGCAGATATTGGGATCTTCATGTTACATTCTGTGAACCCTTTTAGTACACTAGCAGCAATCCAACCAAAGTGGAAATAATTAGTTAATTGATCAGCGGCTCAAAGTTATGCTTAGTTTATTTTAATTGTATTATTGCCAATAGTTATATGACAAGCAATAGTGACAATATTTGACAAACAAGATTGCATGTATACTTTTTATACCTGGACAAAATGTGTTTTATCTTAACAATATTATTTGACTAATTAATTGATTCAGAGCCTGTGTTCAGTAGTGTCTTTTATTGGTATTCTATTGTGTGGTTAAATGTGCTGTATTCTAAGCCAGCTGTTGATTCATTATTGTTGATTCATTATTAGCCTTTATGCCATCTGTATAGCCAGTAATTCCTCCTGCGTTGAAGGGTGTAACTGTTCCCTAAGATGACTCTTAGAGAATTAAAAAGTTGGGTCTATAAAATGAAGTTTGTGTTTTAATATCAATCAGTTTGAAATAATCAAATGGCTGTATCTTTTAGTCTTTACGTCTTTCTTTCTTTATACATTTTAAAGTGTAGACTCTGCCTGGTAAACCTTTTGTAGGTACAGAATTACCCTTTTTAGTCTAAATAGTTTGGGCCTCCCTGCCATGGAGGTTGTCATGTTTACTGACAAGATTAGTATTGGCTCAGCTATATGGCAAGTGTTTGTACACAGTAAAAGATTTGCAATGTAAGGCTTGTAATTCCATGAAGGGCAAAGTTTTATTTTACCCTATTATATGTTGTCTTTATTTAAAGATAATGTGTGCAATAGAGCCAACATGACACTGCGTTTGGTTTTACACATACATTATGTCAAATCGACCCTTCAAATGGTGTCAATAACTTATTGTTTATGGTATTTGCTGTTGCATGAAACCACAGCTGTACATTTAAATGCCTTCTTTTTGCCACAAAGAATGACCATACTTATTTTATAATATCTCTTTCCTAAATTATAGGTCAGCAGATTTTTATAGCTTTATACATCTATAACAGCATGTGAAGAATGTCATATACAGTAAAGTTGTAGTCTATTCTGCCTTCTAACCCTCTGCCATTTTGAGGTACTCATTTGGCTTGCCTCACAAATTAATTCCACACCCCTCCCAACACGTGCCAAATGACCATAGCAGATCACTTTGATCACTGCTGGATTTCTTATTGTCATGCTCCTCTGTACAAGGCTGGTATCAACAGGGGATATCGGCAATTAGTTTAGCTTTTTGTTTGACTTTCAAGACGTGATGGAACTGCATGAGGAATGGATGGAATACAACTTCTAAATAATACATTCAAGATGAAGGGAGGGTTGATTATGTGTATTATCTATCTGCCAACCAACCAGTCATCCTTTCCTACACAGTAGCCTACATGCAGATAGACAAGCAGCCAGCCGGTGAAGGAGCCTGAGTAACATGCATGGCGTTGTGATATTAGTCAATCTTTAATTGAGACACGTCTGCAGGGAGACTTAGCCATGACACCTGTCATTATTTGGCTGCATCTCGGGTTCCTCTGTAATAGCGTAGATGGGTCATTCCTGTTATGCGCTAACATTTCTGTCCCAATGAATTACTTCCACATATGTTCTGTAAAATGTGTCATATATTTGTAACAAGTGGCTCAAATTCTAGATTTGTCTTTTTTATAACATAAAAAGTTAATAATGCACTTACGTTTATTTTTATTTTTTTATTACCTTTTTATTTTGGTATGCATTCCATTTTACCATGTCCCCAGTGCAAAGTAACCAACTTCCACATGAACTAAAAGCCATCAAATTATATAATACTCTGAATATTTTTTTATTGTTTTATAGATCATGTTAAACTATCTCTAAACATTCATGTATACCAGGACAAACTATATTTATTTCTTAACATTTTCATAATTTATTGTTTGTCCCTGAAGTCGTCTTCCACCCTGTTAATTTGTAGTTTTCGCCTTCTAAAAACAAGAAGACTACAATTACATTGAGGCCATATTTCAGGAATTTACATTGTAATTTTGGAGGGAATTCAAAAAGTGAGGTAAGCATAAACTTTAAGTCATATTTTTTCCAAGTTTTATGATGTTAATCTGCTTGTCGCACTCTTAAAGTTCCACCATGTTAGGCTAAGTTATGAAGAAAGTTGGTCTAGTATTAAAAATAAAAAAACATATTTGATATAGTTATAAAAGTTCTGTTTATGTGTAGAAGGTTACCTATCTTAATCTTGATCACTCACAGAACTCTGGCTAACTTAGCTCAAAAAGTTCCACCCTGATAGGTTCCATCCTGTTAGGACTTTGACCATAACAGGATGGAATATGAACCTAACAGGGTGGAAAGTCTAACACAAGTTATAGAAAATAAATGATCTTCCATAGAATAACTACATTTATGCAAGTACTGATGAAATATAAAATTATTATATGTTTCTTAAGAAATGGCTCCACTCAGTGCAGCTGAGATACAGCGTTGCTACAGGTATATGTATAGTATACATGTTTAAGTGTGTTCACTGTGCTGAGACTTTGTTGTTTTGTTGTTGTTTATTTTGTAGGTGTTCCCTTTGATTGCTGTGAAAGGGACCATGAAGATTCATCAAGTGATAAGTGCCTTGCCAGGGAAAATGTAGAACAGAGACATAACTTGTCTCTGCCAAAGAGAGCAGGGAATAATTGACTGCCCATGCTTCAGTCTGAAGGAAGCAACCCTTCAAGCTGTTGTGGGTTCAAAAGTAACAGCAAAAGTTCCCACCACTGAAGCCCAGCGACCAGAGGTCATTACCATCGACCACATTGGCAGGTGGTGTGTGGTGATAACTGATATATGATGAAAACCACTACCCAGGCATCATCATGAATGTGGAGGAGGACAATATACAGGTCAGCTGCATGCGCATTGCAATGGTGTAAATAAATTCTTCTGGCCGGGCCCACGAAAAGACATCAGCTGGTATGCTGACAATCAGGTCCTTTGTCTTATTGAAGAGACTTAGGGATAAACAGTCTGTGCAACTGGACCTCTCAACATGGAGATACATTGAAGAACAGATAGCCTAATCACTTGCTACTCTGTTATGTTCTGTTTCACCCTGTTATGTTCTGTTCCATCCTGTTATGCTCCAAGCCAAGCAATTAGCCCGCTGTCTCCCGCTGAACGGGAGACACGATTCGCCCCACTGATCAGCCAAGTTCACGCAAAGTTATAATTAAACAATAACTCTATTACAAATGAATGCACGCGCGGGTTTGTGTACTTAACTGCGCATGGTGTAATTAGCTGGTGCCTCTGTGTGACATGGCACAACAACGCCTACTAATATGAGACTAGAGTCAAATCATGATGTTTCGCCATGCTTAGATCAACATTACCTCAGCTGCATGTTGTAACATAAGTCTATTCATTCCAATAACCCCTTTTTTTGTTTATCTCCATACTGGACCCATAATGATGGTTATATTGGCACGTGTGGCACCATTAGACTACGTTAATAAATGTCGGCTGTTAGGCTACTTGTTCTGCAGTTTGTTAACCACACACTTTTCAGAAAAGTAGTATCATATCATCTTTTTAAAGTGAAAGTGTCATGAGTAATCCTCTATAATCTGAATCAGTTCGCCTGATAAAATCAAGATGTGAAAAACACACTTCAAACGGATCTGGCTGACAATGAGATCTTGTTAGATGTTGTGATCTATTCTACATGGGTTTTGTCCACTTTGAATGTGACATGTAAGCCACACGCATACGCACGCACGTAATGTATCTTTGCACACAATGTATCTTTAGATCACACACTCATAGAGTGTGTGATCTAAAAAGACATCTATCATAAAGACATCTATCAAATCATATCATGAAAACTAGAAAAAATAAAACAATTGAAATTTTGCTAGAAACTAATTGAGTCAGTGTAGGCTACTAATGCTATTGTAATTGTTCAGTCAGGACTATAATATATATATATATATATATATATATATATATATATATGCATGCACAGGTGTATTAGATTGCATGTATATTTTCAAAATGAGATGATTACTTCTAGGACAACTTTAATATTTAAAAGGGATGTTTGCAGAAGACAAATGCAATAAATAAATTACTTTAATCTGATCCGCTCAGCAACATAAATGGTCGACAACAACAATACAAAAATGTGCTGATGCTGATCCAAATTGCTTTGGATGGCATTTAAAAGATGGCATTTAAAATAAACATTTTTAGGGGTAAAGTAATCCAAAATTAAGGAAAGTAATCAGATTGTGTTACAACATTTTGGTAATCCAAAAATTACGTTACTGATTATAATTTTAGACTGGTAATTATAGTCTAACTGTAGATTATTAGGATATATTTAAAAAGTAACCACCCAAAATGTTATGTTTAAAAAAGTTTATATATAATATGATATATTTATAAATAAAGCATAGCCTATTTAAATATGATATATTTATAAATAAAGCATAGCCTATATAAACTTCTTTGTATTTCCAAACAGGAAATGTTGTTTACACATCATAGGATTATGTGCATAATGTATGATCATACTAAAGACTCAGTTAATCATAGTATCGCTAGATGGCGCTAGAACATCGAGCATCAAACAGCACAGTGACACTTCTTTCAGATAGGCTAATGCGAAATGTGCAGTCACCTAAATAAAGAGGAAGGAATGTGTAATTAACGCGTCGCGCTATTAATTGTGTTTGGGTGAAGGTCGCAGGAGCGTATTTTGTCTTATTAATGTTCCTTAACAAACGCTGAAACGCAGAAGTCTACTCTTTGAGTCTTGAAAGATCACAGGGTCATTAGTTCAATACAATAATAAAACTAAATGGTAGGTTAAATTCCACTGGAATGAAGCTGTGGTGTAAAATAAAATACAATTTATCCTCATGTGAAAGCGACACCCGCTTACTGAAAGGGGTGCTTATAAATTATCTCAAAACTTGAGTCGCAAAGGTCCTATAGGCTATTGGGGCGTCTATCACTTCCATTTTACATTTAGCCTACTTTCCATAAGAAGCCAACGGAATTACGGCGTAACGGCGGTATGCGGTATTACCCACCAATTAAATGCATTCAGAAAGTATCCTATGGGCTATTATGGTACAATATTATCTATGCTGGAAACCCACCATTTGTGAAAGATGGACCCACAAGGCTGAAAATTGCTAAATGGACGAAATAAACAACAATCTACATGTAAAGGCTATTTACCGCAAACGAGTCAGTATCCATATGGCCACGTAAATGCCTTCATATTTGTATGGTGGGACATAGAAGAACGGTAAGGAAAGTCATAAGGTCACGGTTAGGGAGGGCTGCATGTCCGGATAAAAAACGTCAGCCTTATTGGGGCCCACAACCCATATGGGGAGCTGCGCAAATCTGAGTTATCAACCTTCGCTCAAACGTGAACTGGACAGGGCATGGCCCTGTAATTGGCACAATATAGAAGCATCGATACTGCGAGGTGGTGTGTTATGGCATCAGTTGTCCATAAGAACACCGCGGGCGCCATAATTGACCTTTCACTGATAGTACAATTGTTTTTTATAGGCTTACTTTAATATAAAATATTAATGTAGGCCTATATGCAGTTAGCCGGTCATGGAATTAATTGTATAATCAAAATTAAACCGATAAGCTATATTGTATAATAGGCTATAGCCTAATAAACATATTCTGCCAATCAAGACAAAACAAATGGCCACGTAAATGCCTTAATGTTAGACGACAGAACTTGGGTTCGCCTAAGAAAAATATAACATTCAGTCCCGGATGTTGAAAAAAGGAATCTTTAATATGAACTCTCCTTTTTAAAATGTGCAAGTCATGTGTTCACGTGTCGAGATAGATATTTCTGACACTTTGCGTTATCTACCCCATATTCATCCAGATATTGGGAATAATAAAACCAACCAAACAAACAAACAAAAAACTCTATCGACTGTTGCTACATGTCTATCTGACACTTTGAACTTTGAACTTTGAACTCCAGTGCTTTTGAGTTGCTTTCCACAGAATAAAATGCTTATGAATGCCGATTCTAAAACGAGAAAATAGGTTGTGTTCCCTGGGTATCTGTATGCATAAAACAAAACAAAGCTGCTGTTTATACTTGTCATCTATAAAAGTCCTCATATTACCATCGATAAAATTCCTAATTCAGCAGTGTAAATCAAAATGAACAAAATAACTAAATTGCTAAAATGAAATGCTTGGCAAACATTTCCTTATAAATAATAATACAAATACTGGTAAATGATTAGGATAATAGTTGTTGTATTATTATAATTATAATTATATTAATAATATAATTATTGTTGTTGTTGATGTTGATATTATTATTATTATTATTATTATTATAATTATTATTAATAATAATAATAAGGCCTTTATTTTTAAATCAAATGTTAGACAAATTGCCTTAGCCAAATTGAAACTAATTAATTTGCAGACAGTGAAAATGAATCAATTACTTTAAATCAATTTAAAGTCATTTCAATCTTTTAAGATATTTTGATTTGATAAAATTCTGATCCTACTAAAGCATACTGACTAAACCTTAGGCCAAGTAGCCTAAAGCACATTTTATTTAATATACACCAAGGAAAATAATAGTCGTGAAATGTTCCCATAA
>JAODTR010095580.1:0-13607 GCA_025399935.1 Amblyopsis rosae | reverse complement strand
AAGGCTCCAGACAACACAGCCCTCAGGTTCATGGGGGCACCCAAACCTCTCCACCACGATAAGGTGATGGTTCCCGTCTCAGGATTGAAAAAAAAAATTTATAATAATATATATATATATATATATATATATATGAGAATTGAAGAGATTTGTGCCAATAAAGGCTTGGTTAAAGGTTTCTCTTTCCCTCTCTCTCTCTCACTCTCTCTCTATCACACTCTCCCTCTCCAACTCTCATGACTTTAACAGCTATTAACTTTGTTACTATGTCATCTCTCTGACTGGCACCTTACAGCAACGCAAGAGGGAGAGGAGAGAGAGAGGAGAGCGGGAGAGGGAGAGAGGAGAGAGGGAGAGGGAGAGGGGAGAGACAAAGGAACAACTGGGTTGGTGGAGGGGAGTGGGTGATAGATCCACCTGTGCCCCTCCCACTCCCAACTACCCCCCCTCCCCCCCTTCCCCTCACCGCTGGTCATGCATGGCACTGAGGTTTAGTCTCCCACACGCTATTGATTCCCTGGGCCAAATAATTGCATTGCGACACTGCTCTCTCCCTGAGACAAGAATAGAATGATGACCGGATGATACATCATCCCCTGTGTGTGTGTGTGTGTGTGTGTGTGTGTGTGTGTGTGTAAGTGAGAGTGTGTGCCCACCTCTCTCTCTGTGTGAGGCCGTTTTTATAGGCCAGGTCTCGGAGGAGGAGGGCAGCTGTTAGGTGATGATTGGTACCTCCCTCACCCGCCCACCAATAGCAAAACCACGAATACGCTTCTGCCACTCAGAATCTCAGAGCAGTTAAATGAAGTGTGTGAGGAAAATGTATCTTCACCTCACTCTCTCCAAAACTGTTTATCAGACATTACAAACTATGTTTCACCATCACCAGAGGCTGTGATATCGATGCTCAACAACACCCCATGAGGCCTCTTGACTTCTGGCCTGGCCGACAGACAACAGCTCAATGAGGGATTCACGCACGTGGTCCCTTAGTCAAACGCTCACGCCCCCTCTACATTCACACTCCAACCTCTCAAGGTCGAAGACAGTGCTTCTTCTTCTGGCGTCGGTTTGAAAAAGGGGCGTTTGTGTGACTTTTTAGTACAGCGAGGTGTGTGTGTTTATGCGGTGTGGGTGTCTTTGTGTGAGTACCCACACAGACTTGTTTTCCTATCCAGCAGGTCTAAACAACAAGGGGCAGTGTACGCAAACAAACACAGTTTACCGTGGTCTTCTGTCATTTCAGCTATAACTTGTCATTACTGCGGCTGGATCTGTATTTATAGCGGGAAAATGGCAGCAAAGGGAAACTTCTCTCCTCCCTGTACTAAAAAAAGTGCTATTTTCTTGATGCCATGTCACAAGCCAATAGAAGCTCCTGTTTTATTCCAAAGGAGTAAATAATAGCATGCTTGCCACAAAGCAACATTTGTCTTGAAAATTGCACAGGAGGGTTAGAGAATGATGTTGTAGGGGGATAAGTAGAGGCGAGTGCAAGCCTAGTTTACTAATATGTAGTAGGCTCAAGCACCGTTGGAGGACTGAGGCGAGATGGCCAACTAGTTACTATAGGTGACAACATGTCAAGGCTAAAATGCTGTTTGATCAAATCAAGTGGGAAAGTGCTCTCTGGCCATATCTCGAGAACTTCTGACTTTTATAGAGACAAGCGAATGCTGGAGGGGTATTTCCCCAACTGCATGTGGCTTTTATCAAACAGCGGTCGGTGTAATCCAACACTGGTGAAGCCTAAATGGGCAAAATATTTGGGTTTAATGGTGATCAGAAATGTGAGGATTGTGGCAATGTTTTGGGCCCCACATGCGTAGTTTCAGCTTCGGTTTGGAACCAGATTCCAGCGGGGAGAGCTCTGGAATTTCTGAGTTGGCAATTAGTCAAGTACAGTGTCCTAGGCCAAAGTTATGTGTCACGCCCTCCCCAGGTAGTTGCATTAATCATTGCAGGAAAACAAACAAAGCATATTAACGTCACCTTCCACTTTTACAGAAAGTACAACGCAATACAATGCAGCCTCATACAGTAGCTGACGCCTGAAGTCATTGTCTCATGAAAGAGTAGGAACAAATTTAATTTATTGTGGTTTGGGTCTGCTTTTTTAAAACCATGAAGCATAATAGATCATAAGCTTACTTTTGTACAATGTAATACTGTCGACATTGTTGTTGCTTGTAGTGTTCCCTTTGAGAATTTTTTCCAAAATATAGCATGACAGGCTCTCATTTCACAGAAAGACCATACACTAAATCAGTTTCAAACATACCAATAATACAACACTGAATTCTGCTAAACACTTGTAGATATACAGTGTTGCACCAGAGAAACGATGAAAACCAGATCACATTCCATTAAACTCCAAACTCAATTTGTCTTTAACTTTTAAAAGTAAAAGCCCGATAACACACTTGAGTCTTTAATTTTCTGCTTTCTCTGTATTTCCATAATTACACATTCACATAAATATTTATTCTCTCAGTCACAACATATTGTGAGTTATTAACCTGAATTGTTCTGCTTCAAAAACTATTAAATTTAATCATTGTCACTACTTATGATTCTGTCTTACTGTAATTGTTTCAGAGTATGATTTTAATAATCTGTCCACTGCAATAACAATAATGCTAATATGTATATTGAGTTTAATACAAAGAATGATAACAATATCAGGATATCTTTGTAGCTTACATTAACGTATCCACCTGTTGCATACATCCAATTGATCTCCTTCCTGAAAGCAAAGAGGGTTCCACAATACATTCTAGAAAATACATGAGGTCTGATGCTAGCTGTGTCTTTCAGATTGAGCTAAAGGTGTGTTTTGGTATAACCAGTATGAAAATTCACATATATCATATGTCAATACAAACTATATTTTAGTCTAAAAAACAACAACGTCAAAATGTTTGTTCTGAAATGATGGTTAGATGACAGGTGTACAATGTTTGAGTACCTGACATATTGTGTGCTGGCACAGATTCTGACTGTGGTCTTTAGGATTGGACTCATTTACCTTTTTAAAATGTCTACCCCTTTTTTGAACTCGCCACCTTTGTGATGTAAACTGTGGGTTTGTCTGTGTTCAGTCTAATCTTCAGTGGAAATATAACACCAGTAAACCAGGGTCACATGAAATAGTAAGCATGTTTGTCGTAGATGAAAGCATAGTAGCAAACCGCTGTGCAGCAAAACAAAACTCCCCAAAAAGAAAGTGTAAATAGAAAAACCTGCGCCATTTTCTGCTGACGTACCACCCAACGGGAAGCCATCCCAACCTGGGCACTAAAACAGCAAAAATAATAATCTGCATCGTAATATGCAGAACTTGTACTCAGCAACTCATATCAAAATTAAACCCAGTTTAATTGGGACTCGGACAAACATTACATGGAACATTCTACTTAATTCTACACGTAGAATCATTAAAGAAAGATGTGTAGAGAGCGTGAGAAACCCAATAAAAAAAATACCAAAGAAATTGTTTGTTCAGAATCTTAACACATGAAAAGATCTGTGATTGACAGATCAAAGATAGCATGCATACTTTTGGTTATGAAGAACAATAGGTCTTGTAAAACAAAAAGTAATATCAATCAACCATTTCACAGTCAGAGAAACGTCAGAAGGAAGCAACTGTAAACTGTAAAACATTTTCTGTAAAACATCTTCATCTGTCTTAATGGTGACTTAATGGTGAGATAATATTGGCTAGTCCCGATAAAGATAAAGATAAAGATTTTGGCTTGTCTGACAGAAACAATCAAATACTGTATTTTAGAGCTGTTTTTACAGACACAAACATTACTCACATTACTTAGCCACGAAAAAAGGCCACATAGGCGGTGAATAAACAGAAACTCATCAGGAATGTTGTATTTATGGAAGTTGAATGTGACTTACGATGAACACACAACAGGTCATAGCGACACTGTACGGATCCGTTAATGGAATCTTGGTGACAGCCTTCAGACATGTACAGACCTGCAGATTTGTGTCTCGTACTCCTCTAATTCAGTCCCTGGCAGCTGAGGAACATTTAAATTCCTCAGACTGCGCTTCCCCCGGCTGCACTGCCTGTCATGGTTGTCTACATTCACAGCTGCAAGACGTATGCATGTGCAACCACCACAAGCCAACTGCGTTCTACACATTCATGTCCACTTTTAAAAACCATTGCTGTCCACCATGTTCAGGACAGGTTTGAACTATTCAATCAAAATACCTTTCTATCATATTCAGATACGTTTACCCGTATTGTCTTCATTGATTAAGGTTTGGATCCCATCCTATGGGCGCACCACTCGTGGGAGTAACTGTGGTGGTTAGGTGTGCTCCCATATGGGTAGCAGTGGCTCTGGAACTCTTCTCCTGGATAGGGGATGGACTTTATTCTACTCTGGAGTTGCCCAGGGTGTGAGGGTGGGTCATAACCAAAAGAACTAGATCACGGGTACAAGCGTCTGAAAGGGGTTTTCTCAGGTGTGTGGCTGGCTTCTCCCTTGGAGATAGAGTAATAAACTTGGCTATCCGTGAGGAACTCAGAGCCACTGCTCCTTTGCGTCGAAAGGTGACAGTTGAGGTTGTACGGGCATCTGGTAAGGATGCCCCCTGAGTGCCTCCCTAGGGAGGTGTTCCAGGCACGCTTGGAGGAGGCTAGGTGGAGACATTATATCTCCACATTGGTGAGATGGTGGGAACTATTGTTTCATAGTATCTCAGTCTCATCACCATACAAACACATATGCTGGCCTACAGCTCATCCTCTGGCAGTGTTCACTGGGGAAATATATTCATTTGGGGGCGAGTTGATGAGACATCCCTGGAGGTATTGTTCTGCTGCCCAGTTAAAACAGTATCTGGATGTCCAGTGTATTCATTACCTCTGAAGGTGTGTTTGTTGGGGGGGATCAGCCTAGAGTACTGCCAGTTGTGTAGGATAGTAATCATTCTCCAAATACTGTAAAAACTAGTGTGGGTGTGTGTGTGGGAGGGGGGTTATTCTTTTGTGAATCTGTAAATGCAGTGCAGGTTTGAATCCTGCTCAGTTATTATTGGCGGTTAGCTTGCATTTTATATATCTTTACTGTATGATCATTTCAACGTTCAGCTCCACCAACACTTTTGACATATAGTTTTATAGAGAAATTATTACTTTCCTACAGTATGCTGATGTTATAGTCCCTGAATATTTCAAATGATCACCATTTCAAAGTGAATAATCAATAATCAATTATATATAGGTGAAAAGAAGGCAAGGCTCAAACTCTGCTAGGTCAAAAAGAATGGTGCAGACAACGAAAACGACCAATTGGTTCAACCAATCAACTGCCAAGTATTTTTTTGAAAGTACAGCCATTCACAAACAGTTTCAATGTACGGCTCCCCAGATGGACTTGTGACAACAATTCCTCTAGCATGTCAGGTTAGCTAGACAGTAGAGCCACCTTCTTTATTTACAATAAAGTCAAAAGGATTCTCTATTAGGGTATTTATTCTATCATCATGACTTCAATACAAAAATTGGCAGTATACATTTGCTGAGACTTCTTTTTACTGGCCCACCAAGTCTGTGGGTTGTTTGCATTCCATGCCCCCCTGAAACTCAGTAGTAGGCAAACGATGTTGCCTTGGTGATGATGACAGCTTCTCCTACTCGCTCTAAGTTGGCTTGTGGTTCATCGTGTGGTTCAGGGGGCTGGCCTCCTCCTTGTTCTCACCCATGCCAGAAAGAGGTTACCAGCGGCCGTGCACGATTCACAAGCATCTAACATTACAGAGGGGACACCACCATTTTGCGTCTTTAACCGTAGTCTGAAGCTATGCGCTGCTACTGGGTCTGTGTGTCGCACACAGCCATTGCCTTCCAATGGAATGTGTTGAGAATCATAATTGATGTAATTTGCACCCTGGGAGACAGAGAAACACGAGAGCGGCATGTCTTTAGCGAGGGCAGGGACGTCAGAACAGGTTTGTCACTTCCCTGCCCAGTTTGAATTTAAAAACAAATATGCATTCTAAGCATGTTTTCTGTGCGTCTAAATCATTTGTTGTTTGACAAAGCTGTTGTTTATATTTTTAATACAGCACTTAGATTTAAGCCTTTCTAATAGAGCAGACAAGAAGAGCAATTATTAATAATTCTACTTATCATTATTCATCTTCTACAGAGGCTTTAAGGCATATGACAAATTCTAACCAGACTCCAGTCAGTCTCTGTAGTGAGACACACCATTAAATTATAACCTTAAAGGTTCAAGGAGCCCCAGAAGGTTGCTTTGTGCATCTTCATATTCACTGCATTCCTTGGTGTGCTGTTATTATGAGAGTACACATAAAATCTAGTTAGAAATGTTATTGATGTTAGGCCATCTGGAGTGCAATGGTACTTGCAGTAGCATATCTGCCTTTAGTGTTAGCGAGGCAGAACAAAGCAGTTTAAACGCATAGAATCAGTGTGTGACGATAGTGACAGGGAATGTGTTATACAAGTCTAATGGTAAAATCAGGCTTCCTGACAAGATAAAGACATTGTGCTAAGCTGCTTACACTGTATTGGAGAGTCACTTCTCTCAGAGATGGTTGCTCTTATGCCTGGCAGCTATTCCAAATGCACTCTACTGCACTGAAAAGAATAACCTTGGCCCACTGAAACCTGTAATAATTATGTGGCTACCAACTAGCGTGGCCAGTTTAGAAAAGCAAGCCTTGATTGACATAGATGTCAAAGTTGAGCATTTTCCCTGCAATAGCAAATGTCCTCTTCTCTGGCCTGCAGCAGCATACATTTAAAACAATACATAATTTAATTAATAAAACAGTGAAAAACCTTTTTTTTTTCTCCAGAAAGTCAATACCTTATGGATTTAGAACACAAGGATATACTGTATCTTATTAATGTAAATGCAGTCTTTTTATATACTGTTTTTTTAGGTCACTTAGACCCTGGGGCAATCGGAAATAATAATAATAAATTAAATAAACCATCAGTCAAGTCAAATAATTATACGAACGATATCAAACCAACTCTATTGATAAATAATAATATCCAATGTATTATGGATACAAATGTCTCACTTGAAATTACAAATCATTTTGACATTTTGACATTGACATGTTTATCTTCATAATGTCAATGACAATGCTTATCTAGATAACATACTGTAGAAAAAGTATCGTACTGTAGTTAAGATTAAGATTAAGATGTGCAAAGGTAAGTGTTTTCTATTCAAACGGGAATATTTTTGTTTGGCCCTTTTCCTAAAATTGTAATAGGCTTAATTGTGAGCTATAGTCCATTCCAGTAAGTAATTATCTTTAATGCAAACTCTTTTATACAAACGTCAAAATGTGTCAGAGGAAATGAGTTTCCAAATAAACAGTTGTGATGGCCATGAGTGTGTCATGGCCTAATTCATCATAATTACACAGTATCTCCTTAAGGAGAATGTAGCATTGCTTCTAATCGTGACAGATATACTGTATCTTGTATGAAATCTGAGAGGTCATCATTATTTCACCATACACACGAGTGACGGGGGAACATTCGGCTTATTTTAGAAATATTCTTCAGTGACAGGGTATATCCTTCACTCTGAGCGAGACATATACTGTATGTTACATTCAATTGTATGGAACATACTGTACTGTCATTGACAGCATATTCACTGGCGTTTATACACGTTAAATAAAGGAAAGGAATTTGAATGTACTCTTTGTGGTATGTTATTGTTTACCAGGGTTACATAAGGTTGCTACTGTGAATAGTGTGTGAAAGAGGATTAGCTTCGACATACCTATGACAGAGAAAAATCTACTGATGGGTGTGTCTCTTTATAAAAATAAACTTGCATCATAACTGAAACATCCTTAAAGATACTCTGCAGTTTTTAAACTACATTAAACTATTTTTCAACCCAACTACATTGCCCATCTACAGGGGTGGGCAATAATGTTGAATTTTTAGCTGAATTTTTAGCCACATTGAAAATGTCAGAGAACTTCACGGGCCACATTACTTTTTTAACCAACATGCTAAAACATTTGAAAATAAAACACAAAACAGCTAACTTTGTTAACTTGATAGATAGGCTATTCCTATGCAACACCATTTTCATAATCAAATGTACCAGTTCACTTTAACTATGTTTTGTTTACGTAGCAGCAAATAAAGTAACATTCTGCAGAGCTCGTCAAGTAATTTTATGGTGTATTATTATTTTTAAAATGTTTGAAAATGTACTGCATCTGGCCCCAGGACTTGACTTTGCCCAGGTCTGATCTAGAAGTATGTTATACAGTATAAACCCACATCAGTAGGACAAGATCAGGAATATGCCAGTCCAGAAGTATTATCTTATTTTAAAGCCTTCTTAGGGTATTTGTGCCATTGAATGACTAAATATAGCTTGTTTAACACTGTGGCATTGTTTATTAACATTAGGATATTAAATGCTGATGAATAGTTTGACATCACTCCCATGTGCTCACACTACAAAGAGGCGAAAATGAGCCTCCAGAAAGAGGTATACTTAAATTACAAATCATAATACAGTATTACACAGAGGAAGGAATGAGATGTGCAGATATGTGGTTCTGCTAATGACTTAAAATAGGGCAGTTAATGATGTGGACATCATTTTAAGGACAGGCAGCGAAACAGTGGCTGTCTGCTCTGTCAAAATAATGATCTCTGCCCCTGCGTCTTAAAGCCCTTGTGGGCCAGCTGGCAGCAGCTGATTGTGAACCTTGTTCCCATCTTATCTGTCGTATGCACCACATACTGTTGTGTGTTTGTGTGTACATGCAAGGGTGTCTCCAGCAGTTTCATTGCTGCACTGTGGATATCGCGGTGCTGAACCAGTGAGCTGCATCCATTCACAATGGCACAACAGACCTGCAGCACAGTCACATAAATACTAATGATGGAAGCTGCAGAAAAAAAGAGAAGGGGATTAGAAGCAAGTGTGTGTGTCAGCGGGGGAGGGGGGAGGGGGGACAGAAAAGACAGCATTAAAAGCTAATGGAGAAAGAAGCAGATAGCAAGGAGAGACCAATGCGATGCAATAACCAGACAAGGTTAAGCAATTCCAACACATTGCTGAGCCCTCACTGCATCTTTACAGTTTTTAATATCTAGCCACAATGAGAAAATAATATTGTAACAGGCAGCACACATTGAGTACTGTTGCTATCAAGTATTTTTTTTAAAATCATAACGTACATTTGTTCTGTGGGCATAGCTGGCAGCAAAGCAAAAATGTCTCATTGTGTTGCCTGGAATAGTAAATCTACCCCCACCCACCTTTAAGATGAAAGGCTTGAATTTCTGTATGACTTTCAACGCAAACTATGATATTAAGAATTTGATGTGATCCAATGTTTTCTGTCCTATGCTCCAAAGTTGCTGTTTGACATACAAACGTATATCCTCTCCGTTAGGACATTGGAAGTTTATTGCTGTTATTTGATGTGCATTCACTGTCTATCTTTGGATAGATTTGGAATTGTGATTAAACATTATGCTGCTTGAAGGCAGATACACATATTATTGCCTGATAATTAAACCACCCATTTCTAATTGTGATGTAATTACTGTAATTTGATCAACCCTTCGCTACAGTAAGTTAGCGTTAGCACTGGGATTATCAGATGGTTCTTTAGAAGCTGCGTAACCGCAATGACGTGTGGCCAATATCTTATATAACCCCTCCCTCTCCATGTTCCCCTCCTACCCTGAATATGTATGCAGATGATACATCAGAAACCTCTCACCCTGCTCTTTAGCAATACATCACAGTGTTCAGAGCCTCGACATCTTTTCCACAGGCACATGAAAACCTGCATGAAAATAAATTGCAGGCCTGTGTTAGTCAGGCATATATCTTCATAATTGGCTAAAAGAGAAAAGTGGCATTGATGTCCAGTCAGCTGAGGGACAATTAGCAAAATACACTTTAAGCCATATGTGTTGCTTTCAGTGAGACATGGGTTAAGCTCCAGGAAATAGAGATATTGCCATTATTTATGGCCAATGCAGAGACAGCAGGGCAGGACTTCATCTGAAGTGTGCTGGATTAGAAGTGTCATTAGCAGGCTGTGAAATTACAGTGGTGCCGGTGAGGGCTTTCCCCCCTACTGCTCTCGGTTACTGTCTGTTTAATTTCAGCTCCAGCGGTTGAATCAATTTATCTCCATCTTCACGTGAGCAAATATGTATTTTGTCTACACCCCATGTCCTTTGTGTAAAACCCCGAAGCCACAGCACACATCTGACATTGAGTGGCCAGTGGATTGACACATTACATTTTTAATTAGTAGCGTAACTTGTAATTAGTAGCGTATCCGCAGCCATCAGTGTTGCAGAAACAATGGATGCATTTGTCTTTGTCTTTGCCTCTGTCACTTCCAAAATGCACCCCCGCCACTTAGCCCGCATGTCAGAATCACTACTCATATTTCTCTGTCACATGTCATGTGATGTCACTTATGCATGTGTGAGCTGTAATGGAATCCTAATGGGAAGGAAATGGACAGAGGTGTTCTTTGGCAATGCTTCACCAGTGCATATCTCCGGTGCATTTGGCCTTCAATACTTGTTTGGGGTCTATTTGCATCTAACATCTTCATGTTTCTTTGTTTGTTATAGTAAAGTCACCTTCTCAGGGGTTCCAGTATATGGTGCATTGCTCAGCACAGACCTCACTTGACCGTAGTGTTCACAACGTGATGCTGTGTATAATATTAACAGTGTCGTGCTTTTCTCTGCGCCCGCCACAGTCTTCATCTGCAGCTTCATGGTGGCAGCTCCAATCTTCGGTTACCTGGGCGACCGCTTCAACAGAAAGGTCATCCTGAGCTGTGGCATTTTCTTCTGGTCCATTGTGACTTTGATTAGCTCCTTCATCGGCAAAGAGGTATGTACTCAATTCACAAGGTAATGCATCGGGAAGGCGGTGGTGGCGTGGGGGAAGTTGGGGGGGGGGGGGTATATGGTTGTGAAAATACACATTTCAGTAATAGTTTGGAAATTGAAAAAGTTTTAGCGACAAACGTATCACAATAGTGAATGTGAAAAGTGTCCAGAAAGATAAATAATTCAACAAAATATTACATGTATTTCTATTTAGTTACTTTACACCGGAGCCTGCTCGACACAAATTCAAAATCTAATATCGAGAGGGGACGGGGGGGAGGGCCGGGGGGGGGGAAATCAGGTTTTGATTCGGACAGGCTTGAATGAAATGATATGCATGATAAGGTAGACGCATTCTTTGCCTTTGTGTGTCATTCTCTCACGCTGTCTCACCCATTGGAATTCTGTCCTTTCTCCCAGGCAGTAGCCTAAGCCGCCAGTAAGCTAATGAAGGTACATGTTTCGGTGTTGTCTCAATTACAATGCATTACAGTGCATTAGAAAACTGTAAGCCCGTGTGCCTTTTACTGCCCTGGCTGTAACAAGTGCTGGGCAGTATGTTCTGAACAATAACATTGTTTCAGGCAGTGTTGAGGTGTGGGTGGATGACCTGCTGTGGGTTAGCATCACAACAGAGGGCTTCCTGCATGCGTGTGCGTGTGTGTGTGTGTGTGTGTGTGTGTGTGTGTGTGTGTGTGTGTGTGTGTGTGTGTGTGTGTGTGCTGTACAGTATGTTAAACTGCTGGCTAGAGACAGATTGTGAAACTCCATTTTGTTTACACTCCATGTACAGTAACACAGTGAGACAAGAAATCACTCCAGTAAAACATCTTTTACTGATAATGAAATGCAGTGCAGACAGAATTACGGTACAGTACTGTGTACTATATATGTACAATTGTAATATATAGGCCTACACATCCCTGATCGCATCCCCATACAGACTGTGATTGATAAAGTTTGGCCAAATCAGGAATGCTTATGTGAACACAGCCTAAGGCCCCGCCCCCGTACACACAGGACAATTCTTAATGTTCAGAAACAGCCAGACGTCCGTCTTTTTAATAACTACAGTAAATATAGCGATCGTTCTAAATATGACATTTATGAGCTAGGCTTGTGACGCTGAGAAATCAGCCATGTTGTTCACATTGCCGAAAATTTTTAAAGCAGCATAGCGCTACTTGTAACGGAACAAAAAATGCGTCCTGTGTGTACCCGACATAAGCCTGTCTGCAGAGGAGACTTCTCTGCTGACAGGCCAATTTATGCTTCTGCAGCTTGAGCGTATTATATTTCTGCGCTGGTCTGTCGGCTGCACGGACCTGTACGTGTTGACTGCGCATGCAATTGACGTGAAGCCGCTAAATGCGGAATTGCCATGTCTTGTTTATGCGCCAAAATTAAACACAAGTTGAGTGTAAGCGTTATGTAAATATGTCTTTCCAGTGAATCTCTTAGTTACACCAACATACATCATAGGAAACAACCAGTGCCGACACAAAACAATAATAAAAAACATTTTGCTGCCTGAACAACAAGGATATTCCATAGGGAAACCTTGGCTCACAGTAGAACACTAATAGAGTGTAAAACGTTTTGAAATAAGCATATAAAAATATTTATTTTTGCGCAAATATCTTAGTTACATCAATATTTATCATAGGGAACAATCAGCCGACACAAAATAGTATTTATAAAAGACAGCTTTTTGCTGCCAGTACATCAAGGAAATACCATAGGGAAATTCCCATCTCAAGTTGTAGTCTTGGGTAATAATGCTCAAGCAAGAAGACATATAGAAACATCTCTTTCCAGTTAATCTAATAATTATACAATGATTGTCAAAGGAAGACAGTCTGTGCATGTAGGCCATGACGTCTCATTCCTAATTACATTCCTAATTCCAAAGCACTACTCTGGCATATAAGGACTTGCATCCACAAGACTGCTGCATCGAATCGACGGACAGACAGGCGGACGGACGGACGAGTAGTTCCATTTTTGGCGAGGTCAGCCTACAGCGTGCCCTACGCCGTAGCCTGGCGCGTTGGTTGCGCCCTATCCGTACGTTACAGCGTAGCTTTGGCAGAGAAGCATAAATGAGCCTTAAGAGATGAGCTATGAGCAGTGAGGTATTGCTAGAGAGCAGGGTGGGAGGTTTTTGACACCTCTGCAATATGTGCTGGAGGACGTTCTTTGAGTACAAACCCCGACAGACTCCTCTACTACTGTACCTGCCAGAGAAGATGCTGCCATTTGCCTAAGAGGGAAACACATTAACTGTAAACTGCTACAGTCATGGCCAGGCTAACAGGCATTTGGCTTTCCCATCTGACACGTGCCATTAAGGCTGATGTGGATGGGGTCACACCAGCAAGTCCTTCAACCACCAGGATTCTTTCCCTCCATTTCCAGCCTGAAGAGATGGCCCTGAGTGTGCCGTTGTGCCGTATGTCTCTTATGTAACCGCTCTACTACAGTGTTGTTGCCATAAGAGAGATGTGATGTATAAATAAAGACCTGAGGCTTGTCTTTATCAATTTAAGCCACGCTTGGTTTTTTTTTTTGATCTGCTTCAAATTTTGCGATCCACATGGTTATGTAACCTCTCCGGGAACCATCACCTTATCGTGGTGGAGAGGTTTGGGTGCCCCCATGAACCTGAGGGCTGTGTTGT
>JAODTR010095569.1:0-13608 GCA_025399935.1 Amblyopsis rosae | reverse complement strand
AGGCAGTTCTGAAGGCGAAAGGGGGTCAAACACAGTATTAGTATGGTGTTCCTAATAATTCTTTAGGTGAGTGTATACCAGGTTTCTAATCAGACACAGTAGAGAAGAGAGCCACTCGATAAACCCACTCCGTCAAGTCATCTTGTTATTCTGTGTTTGCGTCTTATTAGTAACTGCAGACGTTCCCAAAAGTATCTGTCATCTAATTAACCTTTTATTAGATTATTGCAAACTTCTACTGCTACTCTAATTGCACGACACATACTCACTTACAACCCAAGCCCAGTTTCAGCTAACAAGATATTTTCGCGCTTAATTATCACGCCTCTCTCGTTCCCATCCATCTCCTTTTAATCCTCGCACATCCATCTTTCAACAACATTTGATTTATTTTGTTTTTTTGCCTTAGTCTCTCACGCAATCGTTTGTAGTTTTGTGCAAAGTGACCTTTGTACTGTGCTTTCCCCCCTCTTGCTGTCCCATCCACACAGAGTCTAAAATGCTGACTCAGGGCTGAACAGTCCTTCATATCCAGTGGCTGTGAAACTGGACACTACCTATCCATACTCTGCGGCCTTGTCCCTCCCACAAGGGCTCCCGCCTGCCTTCCCTGCCCACGGAATGACCACCAGAGTGGCCCCGCCTGTCTGTCCTCCCCCTGCTCCTCCACGCTTTGTCCTTGGGGGCGTGTGGGAGCCGCCCTTTGGGGATGGGGGTACTGTAACATTCTGTCTGCCCTGTGCTCCCTGTCTCGTCATGTTCAATGTTTACCTTATTGTTCCAGGCCTGTTTCCCTGTCACTCGCTGCCCTGTGTTTCCCAGGCTCGTTAGTTCCACCTGTGTCAGATGAATCATGTGTAACACCTGCACCTTGCTGTGATGCACCAATGGTCTGTCTCCCTGTCTTGTCTGTTCGTGTATATTAGCTCTAGTGTTTCCACAGTCTCTTATTGGTCCTTGTTAAATGTGCATGCTGTTTCCCCGTGTTCTTGGTTTTGATAAAACCTTTGTTCTCAAGTCCTGCCTACGTGTCGTGCGTTTGGGTCCTCACCTCCACCAGCATAACAGGTACAATGTAAACGTTTTGCCAAAAGCACATTTCCATACTATCATTTGCTTTGAGGCCTAACACCCAGATATTACCTTTAGTATCACGTCCGTAGCACACATACAGATAAAGATATATATATTAAAGATAATTATCAAATTATTGAATACTCTATGCACAATATCCATTGGTGAAAGACATCTAGTGAGAAGTAATGTGTGCTTTCCAGGAAGTCAAACAAAACTATTTATAACAAACCACACTCAGAGATAAGTGTGAGTTTTACCTACTCCACACATAATGGGAAGAATTACTGTAATTTTCTGAAGGAGGATAAATAGCACTCGATATGCCTTACCTATTGGCACAGGTAGAAAGTATATGGGGTGGTAGCGCATCAAACATGGATGACATTAGAGATTACAAATGAGTCATTTTACAAAATGACAGACATTAGAATGGCAAATCAATCAAACCAAGAAAGGTCAGATGATGGAATACTGACTACCCTTTGACAGCAATTACAGTATTTCTCAATTGCTTAAACACAATTTCTGAAAGACTAAACACATTCTCAAAACTGCAAACATCAATCCCACAACATTAAATAATTTGTTCAAAACACTATCATTTTTGATTAATTTAACACACAATGCTTATATAAAGCGCATTTCTGCAAAATAGTAAACACAAATGTAAGTAATTGACACAAATCAATTAAGTTACCCTAATCAAAATTTATTATACCATTTCTCATTTGATTGCCTCCCACAACTATGTATACATGTGTTCATTGGGCAAATCCTTACATGCAAAATAGTGCAACCATCAACCAATACTCTGCACTCAGGATCTCATAAAACCATGTCTACATGTATGTCCTCCACCCTATTCCTCTTCATTCCTCAATCCAAATGAAAAATTATTTTCAGCATTGAAATGTACTGTAAGTGGCCGCAACCTGACTCCAGATAAGCTGGAGAGGACGGATGGATGGGAATGTACTAAATGTATGACCGCCAGCCTCAGGTGTGAGGACATCACACCAGAATATTGCAGGGGATGACAGCAGCATACAAGGAGATATGAACAACAATATTAGGGAAAATATCAGGTGTGATGTTCATAACCATTTGTGGCCCAACAGTCGTTTGGCGACAGAGCGGGTGTATGGACAGTGAAAAAGCTAAAGTACTGCTATACTGTGGTGAGAAGAGCAGGGCATCATGTTATCCAGAAGTCGCTGATTCGAACCCTGCTAACTCCTTACCAAGTGAGCAAGACACCTAACCCTAACTGCTCCTGGTGGTCAGGTGTCAGCTTGCATGGCTGATACCACCATCGGTGTGTGAATGTGTGTCTGTGTGTGAATCTGAGGCTATACTGGACAGCACTTTGAGTGGCTGGAAGGTTAGAAAAGTGCTATTTAAATGCAGTCCATTTATTTGTACTGTGTTATATATCTTCTTTTCTTTTTACTGTATAGTACACATTACAGCTTGACCACCTCACATTTACAATGCTGTATCATTGTTTTACTTTACTGTACACATGAATTTGTTCTAAAGACCTTTAGTCAAACTATATTTATTGAGAATTACAATATTATGTGAATTGACTGCAACACTATTTACCTAGTAAAGGCCATTTTGGCACAGATGTTTAGTATTTGTGTGCCTTTTTTATGAAATAAGAGATAAATTTTCATTTGGTGTAAGTTGTGTACTCATTGACAAAATAGTTTATTTTTAAAACATGACTTTAGAATTTAGAGAATCTAAGGGACTTTTGCATGTGAAAAATATTGTTGTGGTTAATACTTTTACTATTGTGGGGTTTGTGTACAGTTTTGAAAATGTGTTTAGTCCTTTGGGAATTTGTGTTTAAGCAATTAAGACAGGCATATGGCCAGTTAAGCAGCCATTAGCAGTTTATTTACTACAATCTCTATTGACAGAGAGGAAGCATTAGGAAAAGTAAAACAAAGAAAAGTTTATACTGCTGGTTTGAGATTGGACCACACATACAACTACAGTAACAGGCCTTGGCAGTAACTGGCCAATGACAGCAAAGCCTCACACCTTCACCCCATTTATTAGTAACATGAATAACAACCTCGATGAATAACTTTGCTTGCAGCCATGCTCCCATTGAGGAAATATTCCTAGAAAATCCTTATTTAAACACTAGACTGTCTGTTCTGCTGCTGCTCATCGAGACAATTGAGCTGTAAAGTTCACATTCCCATTAATTATGAACGTCTTACTTTTGTCCTAATCCAGGAAAGACATATAATTTTCCCCTTAGCTCAGTTGGTTTTCCAGTGACTCTCTCCTTGCATCTGTTTTCTAAAACAACAGAATAGCAGACGTTGAATCTATGGCCCGTTTAAGAAAATAAACACATCCATAGCCGAGACATGAATAATGGAAGAGTGCTGATATGACACTTTTGAGACAAAAGTCTTATTGATCTTCTAGGAGGATCAATACAGAGACATGAGTAGAACACCAGCTTTCTCCACTAAAATTACAGAGGTACTGTAGTTTGGAGAGGAGAGCGACAATGAAAGAGAAGCATTTCCCTCATACAGCTGCACGGTGTCTAGGGGTAGAATATCATTATCCTTTGCTAGAATATCGAGAAATAAGAGGTATCAATTTACAACATGTTTCCACCATCACGATTAACTAAATGATGAGGACAACAATACCAGTACACTGCAGACGGTTTAGTTTGATGAAAGTTTTGAAATTAAACTTGAACATCAACAACATATCCACTATCCAGTCCTAACAATGCCTGTGACTGTTTTTCCAGCTGTGACATTCATGTGCAATGAAAAATACACAAATTTTCCGTCATATCCAACATTTGATCCAGTATAAATAGAATATCGTCAACATATGGGAGCATATTGACTGTCTGGACACATTATCCACCCTGCAAGGGCACCGTAGCGTGCTCCAATCCAAACACTGACCATGTCGCTCCAAACTGCACCATTACTTTTAAAATAAAACATAAATGCACGTATGAAACAAAGTCCTCTCCCTGAAGCTCACTCACACACTATGTGTAATTATAAGCAACAAAGACACCATTGCACCAGGGAAGCAGGGTAGCGCGTTAAAAGGCTCCGTGCGTGCGTGTAGCTCTAAGCAGCCCTACCTGTTTGACCTCCCTCAGCTTGCCAGGGCTCATATCTGCCTGGCAGCGGTGACTGGGGCCGCTTGCAATGTACGAAGGATGAGGAGGAAGACGAGGATGAGGAGGGAGAGCTCTCTGTGTGGGGTGAGCAGACGGATGCAGGGAGAGGCCACGGCGTATAGAGGAGGAAGAGGAGGAGGAGGAGGAGGAGAAAAAGGAGCAGCACTGGAAGACGCCGCAGCAGCCGCAGCAGAAGGTACAGCAGGAGAAGGAGGAGGAGGAGGAGGAGAGAGGGAAGTCTGGCAGCAGAGCGTTGAGCCGCTTCACCCCCGCGGCCCCAGTACTCACACAGGAGGACATCTTCTGCCTGAACACACCAGCCAGCACAGGAAGCAGGAAGCAGGGGGGGGGGGAGAGGGGAGAGAAAGTGAGGAGAGGATAGAGGAGGAGAGTATAGCAGAGAGGAGAGGAGGAGAGAGTCTGGGAAGGTGAGGGTGAGGGTGAGCGACATGCAACCTCCCGCCTGTATCGCTGTCCCGTCAGAACAAACACAAATAAGCACACACACACACACACACACACACACACACACTAAGGTTTCACCCTTGAGTGCATTACAAGCACCTCTGCAAAGTACACTCGCTGCTGAGCGGACACAGCGATGATTTCATGCTCACCATTCATTTAGATGCACTCAAATGCACAGGACAGTACGTGCACAGAAGCACATACAAGATTAGAAGAATATTAAGGAGTTACATGTGTAGCACAGTACTGTATGTAGAGATGTCAAGTCATGTTACAGGCCTGAAAATGTCTCCTCTGGCTAATGAACTTGGCCCATGCATGGCAGAATGCTCTGCTCTGGCAGACTGCACCTGTCATGTGATCGGGAGGCGTTGAGGAGGCTCCATGCGACCACATACAAATGTCACCAGCGGTAGCTGCTCAGTAGCCATCATCTAAATGGATAAATTGTAAATGGACTGCATTTATATAGTGCTTTACAGTATTGTCTCTCACACACACAGACGCATACGCCATGCAAGGTGTGACCAACCACTGGAAGCAGTTGGGGGGTAGGGGGTTAGGCATCTTGCTCAAGGATGCTTACAGGTAGGTCAACACCGGGGGTTTGAACCCGCAACGTTCCAGCTGGGAGCCCAACACCCAGACCACTAGACCCTCCGGCCCCTGCAGCATCTATAACATCTACGGCAACAAGCAGCATAGCATGCTGCTAGGAAACATTGCTTCGTGGTGAGGGGGGCACACATTAGGGCAGATTAGCGGTGACTGCACTCACTTTAATAACATATGCAGACAATATATAAGCAAGCATGAATAACAATAACAACCACCATATAAAATATATCGGTTTTGTAGTAAAGACAATACATTGATACAATACAATACAATAATTACAAACATTAAGTTGGAAATTATCTCGTCTCCCAAAAAGTAGATCCTGTAACTCGTCCTCCACTATGCTACTGGCTTACAGACAAAGCCATGAAAAGGAGGGATCACAAGGTGCATACCTCAGTTAATCAGGTCTCCGTTAACAGAGAGAAGGTTTTACACATGTGCACACTGTCATGTTGCTTTTTATTGTTTAAGCTCGGTCTCTGAGACCCTTAGAGAGACAGAGGCTCTTGAGGGTTCAACCAAACACAGTGTTTTCATTTCATTTTATTTACTGCTGTGTCAACTCTGAACGGAAATAGCCCAAGGTTATTGTGGCTGAATGACTGACTCCGCACAGGGACTGACTTGTCAGCAGGCAAGCAACATTGTGCAGGCAGCGTCGGTAAGAAGCCACTGACAACTGAGTCACCAGTGACAGTTGATTAATTACTCTTTAAACTCCTAAAGCAAGTCGCCACCACTGTTGATAGGCTTCCGAGCATAGACTGCTACTTACAGACATTTTGACATGTATCCACACAGAAAGACAAGCACATAGGCAGATGGCCAAGACATTGTGCTGAGTTACAGTAACACCCAGTAGACCCTACACAGATAGACCTTGAGCTTTGCTGAACAGTAGGTTGTTTCATCTATTAAATATTCTTTGCGCTGTGTTGGCCAGACACTGATGCATAAAAATGCTGATTCATCGGATTGCAGGCTTTTCAAATGTCAAAGCTGCCATATAGCTATACATACAGTGCATTTGATTTTCAGAGCGTGCAGCAATAGCATATTTATATAAATAAAGGAAGGCCATTCAGCTGGTGTGTCGCACAGATGTGTTGTTGAAAAGCAATACTCTTTATTTAATATACAAAAAGCAATTTTCACAATTTACAGTGCATTATAGGATGAGTTTATTGTATGCTGATGTTCCTGAATGAATGTATTTGGTGCAGTTAATGTGTATGTGTGTGCATATGTTGAGTTTCCTTGTTTGTGCGTGCGTGTACCTTGGCACTGGTATCTGAGTGGCGTCGGGAACCCAGTTGTAGCTGAGTCATCCATAACCGCTGCTGGTCGGCATCTGATGCTGAGGGGAAAAGAGCAGCAGCACAAAGTCAATACCCCTGACCAGGAAGTATACACTACCTCCTGATGTATACATCATATATAGCGCAAGGGTGCACACGTTTGTCATTACAGTGCCCAATACTCCCAAATGTATACCCCAGCACACTGTTTAGAATGTGTATGATTCTAAGTTTGTGTTCAATAAAAACTCCTTATGCAGGATATATTTCAGTTGCAATGCGATAAACAAACCTTCACAGGCTTTGCTCGGAGTTAATATTTGTGTCTTTAAGATGGGCTTGCACTGTATCTCTCTGGGGAGAGCCGGACATTGGTTTGGGTTAACAAACGACATGAGAACGGGAGCTGACAGAGATCTGACAGAGCCTCGGGATACATTTCAATATACACTGAACAGCAGCGCATGACATTTCACTGTTCTGGTGTTCTGGCAACATTTTCACCAGGTTAAAAGGAGGAATGCAAAAAACTCAGTATTACTCAAGTAAGAAGATGGGCATGCACTCTCCGAGTTTAAACATCTGGTTTCTAACTGCACAGGGATACATTTTCCGGACACAAACTGAGGACTGGAACTAAGCCTCTATAGTGTCACTGTACTATGAGGCAAGCTGCTGGCTACGCCCAACCTATACTGTATGCTCTGTTAACCAACTAATAAAGGGGTCACTGGCCAGGCAATGAAAGAAAGTGACACAACAAAGTATGAATTATAAATGTCTGTTACATAAAAACAAATTAAGTTATAACAGGAGTGTTGTTGGGCCTCCCTGGAGAGAGAAGAAGAGAATGAGTGAAAAGGGGAGAGGGAAAGAGAAGAAAGGGTTGTGAGGGTGTGAGATGAAACCTGTCAGACATGGAAATTACCAAGCAGCTAGAGAGTGGGGGCATGTGGAAACAGGGGACCCCTCGGGTCAAGCAATCTTAAAGTATTGTTTATGTCACACACATATGCACGGCCAGACACACACACACAAGAAATAAGCAATCATCCATGACAATACACATTGCCCAGACCACCATTCTTGTAAAAAAGGAAAACTAAATTATAACACACTACAATACAGTACTGTATATGTTTCTCTGTGTGTGTGCGGTTAGCTAGGGTACAGTAACACCTTTCTTTGTTAATGTTCTACCTTTTCTCTCAAGCAAATATTGTTTGGACAGAAAATGGTGCAATTTTCCTTTGCTCTCACGGCCTATTCTGTTTCCTTCATTATTTAATTTCCCCTGTGAAAGCACAACACAGTCAGCAAACACACAACACTCGGGAGAGAGGCCAAAGTGCCACCAGGCATTTCACGTGTGTAGCATTTCAAAACATCCGTAGATAATCACACCATGTTTGTAGCCACAGCAACAATCATGAATAATGATTTGCTGTACAGGCCAGACCCTCTAATGAAATTTGGATAATGGTTGTTGGTAGCTAAATGAAAGATGAAATCCTGTATTCATTCATTCAGCCTAGTTTACTCTGAAGGGCTTCTTCTCTGCAAGAAAGAAACTCAGTCAGAGAGTAAAAGAGACAACAACTCTCATGTAACTGCCTGCCACCATAACTATCCTAATGATACTATTACATATACGAACAAAACATTCCAACCTGACTAATATTGGCATGTCACAGATACATGTCGTATCTGCATGTTATTTCTGATATATTCACATAAATATTTAGAAAATTTTAAACTTTGTTGAAAACGTTTATCATGCATCATCAGGTACAGTAGAGAAAATTGGGTTTAGTTAACGAAGGATAGATATTCAATGGTCTGGGTCAGAACTTTTCTTTGATAACCATATTAAGAATTCCATGGTGTGCTATGAAATTATACGTAAAAAATAAATACAAATAAAATACAGCAAGACTGGCAGATATATCAGATGATTGGTATCACACATAAAAATCTGTTTTGTTCATTTGTAAGTGTTTCTAGAAGGTGTTATTATAGACAACTCCCCAAACAGGAACCCACTCTTACCTCTAAGTTTATATGAGTCCCCAGTGGCAGAGTGGAAGATAAACATGTAAGGAAACTCTTTGCTGGACACCACTGTGGCCCCGAGGAGAGGCAAGGTCCCTCGCGGGGGTCGCTGGCCCCTACTGTGTTCATTTAGATAATACTCCAGATAACCCAGCTCCTGGTCAACAACAAAATACCTACAGGACACACAGGAGGGACAGATGACGCACAGGAATTATGTTTAAATGCAGTACAGAAACAAAATAGTGGCTCTTAATATTTTTATAATCATAAAAACGGTACAAGCATTCACAAAAGGTTTCAGCCACAGACTTTACTCAGTACATGCACATAATTACATGTTTGAGTACATTTTACACATGCAATGTGTCTACAGTACTTTATTCTGTGGCACCAAAAATAAGTGAAGCCCCCCCGGGATAATGTGAAATACGAGCATCAGTCTCCCAGATGAGCTGAAGCGGCTGCTGGGAAGCTTTAGGAAGAGGAACACACATTGATAGTCATGACTGTGCTCCACTAGTTGTAATTCTCCATTTATCACGCGCACCCACGCACGCACAAGCACACACACACTACTGCTATTGTTATTGCTCAGTCAGCACTGTGATTCCCTAATGAACATGAGGACAAATCTCATTTCATTCCACACTGAAAATTATACTGTATGCAAGTCAATGAGTGATTTTACCCTGGGGTCATTAATAGGGCTATGGGGAAACATCTCCAATCACAGATGAGAACCCCTGATGGAGGGAGAGAGAGAGAGAGAGAGAGAGAGAGAGATGGCAAAAGGGAGAAATAATGTGTAAACTGGGGAAAAGGGTGGGGGGAGTGAGAGAAGGAGAATAGACTGCCACCGTGAATAATTAAAATCTCTTGTTTTCATCAAGCAATCTGTTCCCCTTAGTCTATCACTGTTCCCATGTGACTCCAGCATCCAGCTGATTTCACACCAAAACCTCAAATCCAAACGCCTGTCCATTCATTCGTCACATAGTCAGCAACCCCCAGAATAAAGGTGTCATCAGCTTAATATGTCAGGTGTGTCTTGTACTGTAGGCTAGTGTTTTTTTTAACACATGAAGTTGTGATTGACTGATTATTACAAAACTGGCAACTTCAACATCAAGGCAACGATACCGTATCATTCCTGGTGAGGTCAATAGCTTGAGCCAGTATTAGGCCTTAGTGTTCACCAGCTCACTGTACCTTTCTTGCAACGTAGGGGAACTGACTATAGCTATAACCATCATACTGTAGGCACAGGGGTGAGCAAAGCGAGAGCGGTAGACACAGATAAAAATAGGACGATGAATGTGAGAATTGAGAGAAATCACAGCCAAAAGAGTGAAAAGAAATGTGTGAAAAACAAGTGCAAGAACTGAAAAATAGGGGGAAGAAGAGATCACTTTTATAAAGTTTGCTTATTGTAACAAATGTGCCCTGTCATATGCCAGTGGTGTTTTTATCAAACACAAAGCAAGAAACCTCACACCCTTATACATGTGGCGTTTGGAAGAGCTCACGAACTGACCTTATTCAATCCTAACTAGTTCATCCCACTGCTAAACTGTGTCTATTATTAATGTAAAATGTGGAGCATATACTTTAATGGGTCAGGGGTAGAATATATTCCACATGAGTTTTTCTTAGAATGACCCATAGGATATGACTAATCCTAAAATATGTTAAACTTGTTGTTATTCAGTTTGGCATAACTTCAGTTGCTTCATGGATTCATTTGGAGGATCATGGAGACAATGCGTCACACCCCTGAGCTGCTGATGTCTGACGATTGGTGTGTTTTTTGTGATTTTGTCCCCCCAAGGAATATAATATAAATAACAATGTGATGAATACGTTTTACATCAAAGACCAGCACTGTCAACTATGATTCAGGAAATCTTGCTTGAACCTCAATTTGTACAAAATGATAGTTAACTGATTGCTCACTCGACACTTGTAGTCTCCACCGCCGTGTTATTTTGTTGTACTGTACACACCTCACTCTCCCTATAGTTCCATGTGAGGTCTAAGATACCGTATCTTACCTGCCCTGCCTAGTGCCTGGCTTAGTTGTGAGGGTCCGGCTTGCCTTGGTGTCTGTCTTCCTGCTTGCTAGGAAGTACTGTATATGGTCTGCATTTATATCGGGTTTTTCCAACCTACCGTCCACTCAAAGCACTGTAGCCCACATACAGTAATTCCCTCATATTCACACATTCATACACACATGCACACTCACATGGTGGCGTCAGCCATGAAAGGTGCCATCCAACCACCAGGAGCATGTTACGGTTGGGTGTCTTGCTCAGGGACACCTCAACACGAGGCATCGGGATTCAAACCAGCAACTTTCCAATCATCCATTGCCTTGCCATGCTCTACCCACTTTGCCACTGCCACCCTAATCTGTCTCCTTAGTTTGGCTTGTTGACTCCTGACTATTAGAATTAACTAATAGGACATTTGTGTTGTTTTTACAGTATTGTTATGAATAATGTGGTAGGGATGGTAATGTGAGCTAATATATGAACTAGTAGAAGGCCCTGTGTTTTTGTCACTGACTGTACATCACTCACAGTATACTGCATAGCAGAGAAGTCTACCAGTCCAAGTGACTAAGCCTTAAAAGTCTATAATATTAATCAAGGAGTCATGTTTGACAGCCACACTGACAATCGCTGCTGTATTCCCTGTCACCCGACTTGTCACAATAAATAATAACAGGAAAATCCCCTCTGACAGATTTAAAACAGCAATAAAGTTGCCGTCACAACAATGATTCGGACGTGCCATTGTTGATTCAGTACACTGTGTGTCCTGGTTTAATCCCATATGACAGATTTGAAAATGCCAACGGACATGTTTGGAGAGAAATTGAGATGTGTAGGCTATTGATGCGTATTCATGCACGCACTTGCACAAACATTTAAATAAATACACTGTACTGCTCTGATTTAAACTGACAGCTGTGTGTGTGTGTGTGTGTGGGGGGGGGGGGGGGGGGGTTAATTCTGGCCAATACACTGTGTGTGATCATGGAACTCATTACACATATGGTTGATCGTTCTATTGATCCAGTAGGGGGGATAAAACGAGGGGGGCAGTCAAAAGGTGCAGGGAAGCTTTCCCTGTTATGGATGACTCATTCAGTGTTTTAGACTCTTATATATCCACCCCCACTTAGCCTACTTCACAGATCTGAAACACCAATAGACACAACTACATTACTTTGTGCCAAAATACATGAATGGATAGGAGACTAGTTTTTGGGTTCTCTGTGTGTAAATATAACTTGTCAAACAACAGAGTATAGACCGATTGCATAACAAAATAATATATTTTTTATGTTGGCATTCAAAAGGATTGCCCACCCAAAACTGTCAAGTGGATGTAAACTATTTTCTGATTATGAATGAATATACATGATCCATAGGCCTATTCTATTCCATAAAGGAAAATGTATTTAATCAAATGGAGCTGTCTTACCTGTTCTGCCAACCTTGAAGCAGATTTGTGTATTTACTCAAAACACCTTCAAGGTGCCGCTTACTGCGGTCTTGGTACTGATGAGCGTGATTCGAACCCACTCCGCTGTCTCCGGCTCCGGGTGTTCCTCGGATACCACCTGCAGCCGGGCTTCCTTTGGGGGCTGAGCATGGACTCTGCGATTGTGCACCCCGGTCTTGCCTTCTTGCGGGGTTTCCGTTACGTGTTGAACGGTTCATTCTTCTGCTGGTTCTCCTTGGCTCCAGCAAGGCTCTTTCGGATCTCCAGCAGCAGCAGATTAATAGTTAGGAATTTTACATTCCAAGCAGCTGCTCAGCAAAGTGATGCAGGACACTATCAACCTTTCAAGAGAATAATCTAATAATAATAGGATAGTTCTGCCTTTTCAGCCTCGAGTAACAGAGTTGACAGTCAAAGGGGATATTCCGACCGTATTGCTGCGGCTCTCTCTCCCTCTCTGACGTTATTGCCTTTTTGTTTTGGAAATCCCGGGATGGTCCCTCCCCCCACTCCCACCCCCACACCCAAACCGGGACACTCCCCCTCCATCCAAAAGGAATGCAGTAAATTGTATCATACTACAAAGTAGATATAATGTTCAGAAGCACAACGCCGGTAGCCTTATCTGCACAAGTCTGCATACATTTTACTTTTTGTGTAGCCTATCTGGCATTCGACCGAGTTTGATTATTAGGTCTAAATCATTGATTTGGCTTGACAATAGGCATACATCTGAAATTTACGATTTGAGCTCAGTAGAATAATACTTTATAGGTGGGTAATGTTATAGCCTACAGTATGGCGTGTTTAATATTGCATTGCAGTGCAATTGGGTTGCATGGGCTAGCGCCGCGATTTGCAAAAGATGTTACATAACAAGCTCAGTATAGGTGGTAGACTATAATAACTACATCTCCCAGCCCCCTGCTCAACTTTTATGGTGTCATCCGCAGTTGCCGTCGTCGAACCACCACCACAACATCCACAGCGCTTTTCTTCCTGGCATCCCCATCTATGTATTATTTTAAAACTAATACACTAAATATCTGATTTGTGATAGCGTATTACATTTTGTTTTCTTCGGTTTTTCAATTTAGGTAAACGTCTGCGATGGCCTTGCCGTTGAAGGTGTGCATAGTCGGCTCTGGCAACTGGTAAGCTGTCAAAACTGATTGGGCATGGGCCATGCCCATTCTCCCATACCCTTGTAAAGTATGACTTAGGTAAAATCAGTTTTATATTCACACATTCGGATCTTCCGGCTTCAATAACTCACGTTCAGAACGTGCAAAACAGTGACAGTGACAACTGATCCTGGACCACCAGAGCATAGCGAGTCAGCTACAACTATTGTTTTCTTTGAAATAGCTACGTTACGAAAACCGAAAATTACAT
>JAODTR010095558.1:1502-13608 GCA_025399935.1 Amblyopsis rosae | reverse complement strand
ATATAAATATAAAATATAAATATAATATATAAAATCTAAAAACAAAACAATAGCCTATTGTAGCGTATATTTAAAATTATATATATATATATATATACATTATTTGTTCAAATACAAATAAAGAAACTAGTCATGAAACTCAATGTTTGTGTCGTCACATTGAAAGGTGTCAGCTTCTCCGGGAGAGTGCCTGCTGGTCATAGTCATATGCAGCTCTATGGCGCCCCCTCTTTCCGCAACATGCACAACGCAGCCCGCCGACGCCTCTGTATGAGTGAGTGGCTTTATCAGACGATGGAATAAGAGGCGTTATTTACACTCTGTAATGTTTTACTTTAACAACTATAGGCTGGGGTACGCTACACATTCAAACACTTTTTAATGCTTTTAAATTAAATATGTTAGTCAAATGTTGATTTGAACATCTGGTTGAATAAGCATCCGTCGCATTCCATAGAGAATGTGCAAGATAATCCATATAGCCTTACAATCCACTTGGACGCCTCTGCGCCTCTGCAAGTTTTTCCTTGCCCGATGGCTGGCTGGGGTTTGAAGTTAGTGTTTGTGCACAGCCCTGTGGGACTGTAATGTGATAAAGGGCTAATCACATTAAATTAACTTGACATTACTTAATTGGCATGGCAAGTTAGGCTATTCTAACGGGGCGACTAGTACTATTATAACAGAAGCCTTTATTATACGATAATTATTATGTTATGATTTTGCCGAATGCACTTTTTATGGCGTTGAATGGAAGCAGCATGTTTGGTAGTGGTGGTGTTATCAGCTCTTGTTTGCACTTCGCACGGCAGTCAATTGGGGTAAAGAAGTTGTAGATTTATTTTCTACTTGTATGTAATATACAAACCTTTTACGCATTTCAACCATTTCAGTTCAGATGTCATATGCAACAATGGATCAATATGTATCATATCATCAAACTAATGTAAGTTCCTAATAGCCGAAAAAATAAAGTTCTTATACATAAGAGCAGCAGAACATTGTTTTTTAAGAGTAAAGAGAAGAAAAAAATAGCATTCGACAAGGAAACTGGATTTAGGGTTGAGCTATGAGATTATAGGTCGCTAGTCGAGGCGCAAAATGGAAACATTCGAAGCTTCGATGAACGAAGAGAAAGGTGATCTCGTAGCGATTGCGGGGCCAGCAGGCCAACGACCGGTGGAATGTCGTCTTTATTTTCTATCACCCATTTACCATACTAGCCTACTAACTGTTTACTTTATGTGTTTGAAGTAGCTGAGCAATCTGCTTTATTTGACGGTCAAATTACTTTGTAACCATGGTTTAAGGGTGCACTACAACCACTACTGCTACTAGGCTACTATTAAAATGAAATATGCTCATTCAGTCTGACGTAAGCGCTTGTCCGTGCACGCCATGTTAACGCCCACACGCAAAGATGCCGTAGCAGATCCGTGCGTAAACAGAGGACGCACACGTGTGCTAACTTCCAATCACGCCGGCGCTAATGCCTTCTAATAGGGTGATGATGAGCGCACGCTGTTTTCTCAGTAACACTCAGTGGTCTTGTCATGGCTGAATTGCGTAGAGCCCAGCTGACCACTCTGTCGAGTAATGTCCCCTTTTCTACAGTTGTCGACAAGTCAACCTTGCCCACAAATCCAACACCGTGTACGTTTGCGGGTTCACTTGAGCGCAAAGGAGGAAATTTGGAACAGCCCATTAAAATCGAGCCGACAGTTCGTTGTGTCCTAACGTTATTTGAACCGGATGATCGCACTTTCCCTGAGTTGAGCTACACTGAACTAGTTGAAAACAAGGTAGGCCCTCTCGTCTCTTAAAATCATATGATTGAGCACTGATAAGAAACGCTTACAATTACATTTTAAGTCGACTAGAAGACCTCTTACCTGTACTAAAATGTTTCTAGATAAAATGGATGTATAAACTAAGATTGTAGGGTATATGTGAGCACTGCGCAGTCCAAAGCTATATACAGAGGGCACGCTTTAAGGTTAATATTAAAAACAACAAACTAAAATATTAAATTAGCTGAGAAAATAATGCGTGTATTTCTAATCGCCATTTCTTGATTGAGGTGAAATGCCATGTTTCAAATTACTCTAGAAAGGCAACGTGACGTTATATGATGAACTTGAAGAGCAAGAGAATAAAGGAGACAAGGATGAAGTGGCTGCTATTGCAAAACTGTTGGAAGATAAATATGCAAGTACCCTGTAGATCACAATCACAACAAACCTTTTCTCTTTAGAAACTGGCATTACATTAATCCCTAACCTGAATACTAAAATGAGTTGGGGTGGTCCATTTGTTTATCAGACATTTCTTACTTAAACATGCTCTATAGTACTTGTCTCACATTTGGTCACGTTGGATGAAAGCATCTCCCAAATAACCTGATTGTAACAAAACAATTGTTGGTCTGCCACTGTAAACGTTTAACTTTTTATTTAATGTTTTACATGTGATTGCAGAGTGGCAAAAATAACAAGAAGAAAGACCGCGTTCAGGACTTGGTTGACATCGGTTACGGTTATGATGACGAGGACTCCTTTATTGACAACTCTGAAGCAGTAGGTATAGAGCTGACCTGGTGACTATAAAGGTAGAGTCACTGATTGCATGCTAATACACGTTTGAGTTAAATACGAATTGCAAATATCCGCTCGCGGTCAAATAGCTACACATTCTGTGTGCTTGCTGAGAGCACACCCCTGGATCTGTAAATGGAACATAGAGTGGGTGGAGACCACGCCACACTTATTTGATAGAGGTCAAATATAACACGCTTTCTCTGGAATAACTACTTATTGTATTGTAATAAATGTTTAGTTTAACCATTCTTAATGGTATTTCAATGCTGTGAGACTGTTTCCCTGAAAGGGACAAATGACCCAGTGTTGTAGTTGTGATTATAACCTGTACTTTCCACTGGCCAACGCAGTATGATGAGTTCGTGCCAGCCGCACTCACGACCAAATATGGAGGATTCTATGTCAATTCAGGCCCGCTACAGTTTCGCCAAGCTTCCGACACGGAGACGGATGAGTTTGCAAGTGGAAAAGACGCACTTAAGCCCCCCACAGTATGTAGTGCACCTAGGAGACCTTATTGTTCATATTATGGGATGTGTCTTTGTGGTTGAATGTGAGAGCAAATGGGGTGCATAAGGGGGAATGGTCTAACTGCCTGTTCTGTATGCATGTTGGAAAAAATATCCATCTCCTCCCGCTTATCCGGAGTCGGGTCGCGGGGGCAGCAGCTCCAGCATTGGACCGCAAACCTCCCTTTCCCGAGCCACATTAGCAAGCTCTGACTGGGGGATCCCGAGGCGTTCCCAGGCCAGTGTGGAGATATAATCTCTCCACCTAGTCCTGGGTCTTTCCCGAGGCCTCCTCCCAGCTGGATAAAGATGTACTTTTATCTAGATAAAAGTACATCTTATCTAGGCAGTCTCCAAAGCCCCCCACTCTTGAAAAAAATAATCTGGTGTAAATGCAAAGCCCAGGCTCTATAAACACGTGGTGGTGGTACAATATCCTAGCCATGGCAGTGCATTTCCAATGTGTGGGGCGGTGCTTCTGATGGAGCACCATGTGACATTGAAGGGTGAGAGGTGTTTGTTTTTTTTTTCAACAAGCTTTCCAGAACGAATGGGACTGATTATACCTTACAAGGTGTTGCTTGCATAAAAAGTGTACATGTTCAGTAAGTGACAAATGACAACGGGTGTCTTTCGATGTTTAGAAACGTAAATTGATTGAAGGGGAACTGGAAAAGCCTAAAAAGAAGCGGTACAAAGAACCGGGAAATATTAAGACCACAATCTATTCGAAGACTGGGTAAGATTGACTGTAGCTTTGGATTTACCTGATGAGCCATACTGAATTCATTCAAAAGCCATTTCTGAATTCTTCAGTACTACATACAGTACATTAATAAATGGACTGCATTTAGACAGCGCTTTTCTAAACGTATGCTTTGAGTGGCCAGCATTCACCCATACAGACACAAATTCACCACCGGGAGCAGTTAGGGTTGCATGCCTTGCTCAGGGACACTTTGAAACTTGGTGAGGCGTTAACAGGGTTTGAACCAACGACTTCTGGATCACGTGCCCCCCGCTGTACCACTGTCACCTGTGTCCAGACATGGGTATGCATTGCTATTGTCAAACGGTATGTACAGTAGTTCAAGTGACTATTCAAAGTCTCCATAGAAGTTTTACTATATATACAATATTTTTTTCCTGCCTCTGCATGGCCATCCACTGACTTCAAGTCAAGGCAGAATGCATTGTGGGAGATTTGGTTGTGTACAAGCACAGAACGCACAATGGTCTCCAATACCTGTTAACTAAACTCATATGCCGAAATATTACGTTATCTTACTGTATGTAGTAGTACAGGGAATTCAGACAAGGCCGTAATGTAAATCACCATCAAGTAACTAAATGTTTGCAACATAGTGTAGCTCTTAATGGGCTATCCTAATGTTCTTTCACTTTGCAATGTACTTTTAACTTTAAGTTTACTGCACATTTTTATTGTTTAAGTTTATTATATAGCTTGGTTGTTTAATTCTGACTGTAATCAATATAACTTCAGTGCAGTGTTGGCGCTCGGCATGGTGGAACCAGCCAGGCATAAGAAGAAACCTGCCGGCCCTTTAAGTGTCACAAACATGCTGAAGAAGTTCCAGCGGGAGAAGGAGCGGCAGAGACACGCGAGAGACGGTTCCATCTCCGGCACGCCGCCGGTCGCTCAGTGCCCCGCGGATGCAGCCGGCGGCTGCTCTGGATTGGCCGATCCTCTGCTCAGCCTGATTGGCTCGACCGACGACCACGCGCTCATCCAAGCGGCCAGCACAGTGGATTTCGTGGTGGACCTGGACTCCCTGTTGGATGCGGCTGTGGAGAACTCTCCCAAACATCAGAATCGGCTTTCTCCTGAGATGGAGGTTGTTCCGTCGCCCCGACCGGAGGCTGGCGGCCAGGCCTGGCCCGCCATCGACGAGGACACGCCCCTACCGGAGGTCACCACGACGACAAAGCCTCTGCCCGACCTAAACCAGCACCAGCTGCCATACGAAACCAAAACCACCACCACTCCTCTCTTACCCGAAGGTCTGCCCCCACCGCTGGAAAGGAGGATTGAGGAGCTCACTGCGGTAAATGTCCTGATCTGGCAGGCGCACAGTTACTGTAGTTTCAATCTGCTTAAATGCTGAGAGGTTTCTCAGGTTATTAGTTAATCAAATACTGAACGCGAGTTCCTGTGTTCGTTGTACACAGTTTGTTGGTCCGATAGTCTGTTAGCTTATTTAACAAAATAAATCCTTATCTTGATTGTACCACCTTCAACTGCAATTTTTATGTTTTTTGATTGGAAAACAGAGGCATAGTAGTGAAGATGGCCTTTAATGTAGCAGTGCTGTTTTTATAGGTGAATGAACAAGTTACTGATGAGTGGCTCTCTTGAAATTATCATCTTCATGAGTGCCAGCTGGTATACGGGCTTGTTGATATGTGAATATTTCTTAGGCTGCCAGGAGCACCATGGGGGAGTCCAAACTCAAGTTCTTCACTCCAGAAATCAACAGCATGTTACTCGAGTGGGTATCCAAAACCTAACCGCTTTTTAACTATCTGTTCGGCTAAATATTTTGCTAGCTTGTCGGGCGGCACGGCTCATTTAGCTGCTAGTTGTCTTTGGCTCAGTGTGGCGGTCCAGTGCGAGGATATTGGTGTCCAGGTGCGCTCCAGGGTCTACAAGTATCTGGCCTGGTTCCTGCCTTGCAGCAGAGACACGCTCCTCAAACGCGTCAAGAAGCTTCTCCAGCATCAAATGGTGTGTATGTGTTTGTCAGTTTGTGACCACTGAATCCCCAGATACATTAGTGGGGACTAGCATAGCCTTGTGAGGCCATCTTGATCTTACAAGCTTCAGTTTTACTTTACCACGAGTATCAGTCTGGAGAGCTTAGGTGTTGCAACTGCTTTTTATTTCATTCTGGTGGCTACGGCCGTGGTTTAGGTGTTAACGACAGCAGAAGCTACTCAAACAGTGGCAGTTCCTAGATGTTAATGTACAGTGATAGCGATTATAAAGATGACCATACAATATCCTGTGACTCGAAGTGGGCACTAATTGTGCAAACCGCATTGTGTCAATTCCTTCATCTGCCGCAGACATCTTATGTTGCTAAATCCAGCTCTCCAGGGTTCACACTTCTGCTAGCCCTGGGTTAAATGTCCGTTGGAACGGGGCTAACCCTGCTCCAGCGCTACGACAGCAAGCCCTAGGCTAAAGTTGGGGTAGCTGGATTATGGGGGGGAAAAAAAATGATTATTTTGGTCAATATTAAAATCACGACTATTTAATACGATTTCTCGTTGACTTTGGAAAGATGTTTAATTTAATTCACCAAAAAACTGAAACAAATGAACAGTGAAAACACCTTAATCTGAAATGTCCCTTAACACCCTGCAAGGGATGAAAGTGAGCATGCGCCTGTCATTCAGAACAACACAAAATGAGAGTTTACTTGCAAAACGTAATGCGCAAAATAACTGTCCCTCTATTATATTGTCTCTGTAATTGTTAGGAGCCAATACTGAAATATCGTTTTAAAATTACATGAATTGCACAGCCCTAGGTCGGGGTTAGCCCACTTTGTTGTGCCAGTGTGAAGGTCATCTTCCTAGCCTGGGGCTAACAACATGCTCATGTCTTTATTTAGTATTTTCTTCGTCCTGCACTGTGCCCAGGACCCTATGCAGAAGCTGAAGGAGGCCATTGGCAGAGCTATGCCGGAACAAATCGCACGTTTCTATTACAACTGCCAGACACACGCACAGGTCAAGTCCACAAAGTATGTCAAACAAACAACAGATGTTAACACTCAGTAAATGCGTTTTCTTTAAGCAGACTTCATGCTCCATTAAGACATGCAACATTCCCTTGTGTAGCAGAGTATCGTATAGCTCAGGGGTTCCCAAACTTCTCAGTGCCAGGCTATCGCTATCCCCAGGGGTGGTAGAAGAATAACAGCCATAATATCATTTGATGGTATTTTTATTTTGTTTGTTACAGGCTAGTAGCAACATTCCCTTGTTTCCTCCCATTGGGAGAAGCGGTGTTCGGTTCTACATGCCAGTGTCGGTTAGCTGAAATGATTGCAAAGACATTTCATAGTTACCAGTAAGATACTACAGTGATATTCTTGTGGTAATAACTTTTAAACATGACTTCAATTTTTAAGTTTTAGAATAGCATAGCTCAGGGGTTCCCAAACCTTCAAGCTCACGACCCCAAAACTAAAGTGCCAGACTTGCTATCCCCAGATGTGGTACAAGCATAACTGCCATAATATTATTTGTTTAGTGTTTTATTATAGGCTAGTAGCAGAATACATAAATTCAGGTGACAGTGCTTTTTGACACGCAGCCAAACTGAGTCTGTGATGTAAAATGAAGAGTATTTGAACAGATCAGTTGACGTTTGCTTCCACCCATCTTAGGATAATGGATGGTAAAGAGAGGGAACAGAAAGGCAATGTCATCTCAGAGGATGAAGGTCTGGAGCGAAGTGGGAAGCGAGGTCCTCAGAAGAAGTTCAGATGGAGCGAGGAGATCAGGTCAGAAGTGCTTTAATGGGCCTGGCTGAAGCCTTCTACAATAGTTAGTGTCTGTATGCAACCTCTCTAAAGTGCATGTTCTCAGCATCCAACATCTCAACGTGGGACGTTTCTCACAAATGCAGATCAAAACCATGAGCAGTTGTCTTTCAGTGTCTCCAGATGTAAACTAGCATTTGTGCTAGCTCTGGCATGTTTACATTTAGTTTTTTAAGGATGTCAGTCACTTCCGCATTATGGGACCTTAATTTGGAAAAAATATGTCTGGTAGTCAACGGCGAGAATGCAATTATTTTTAGATCCAGTTTGAATTGTGACAAAGTACACATGTTTGTCTAAAAGATAATTGTTCAAGTAAAGAATGTTGCAGTTTGTTGTGAAACTATAAAGTACTCTTTAGGATTGTGTGTAACCGCTCATTGAACTACAGCAATATACGTCACCAATGCTTTCTGTGGATTGTGGCGCGAAAACGTCGTGACGCTTACGTGACACGGGGTTTGTAGTCTTACTAATATATTTTCAGTCTTACACTTCAACAAACTTGCACGACAGACTTTCTTGACTCGAAGAGTAAATAGTCAAAGGTCATGTGTACTCCGTGTCAAAAGAAAACGGGATCTAAAAATGTTATTCTTGCCGTTTGCTACAATGCATATTTTTTCCATAATAAGGTCCCATAAAGCGTAAGTGACTTAGGCTCCCCATTAACATACTGTTAAATGGGTTGGCACCACACTATACAGGCATGTGGACAATATTGGTCACATCATAGAGCTGCTGTGAAATAGCATAATATACCTAGCCTTTTCTCATCTGACCGCTTATTTTACATTGACGTGTATGCAGGCATTCTTTGTACCACGTACTAAGGGCAAAGATGGACAGATGTGATGTTCAATGGACTGACGGTCAGCAAAGGGACGACTACCTCAAAAGCTTCCTAGATCATGAGATTAAACCACTTTGGCCTAGGGGTTGGATGCAACCTAGGTACGGTATGCATTCACTCCTTCCAGCTTCAGGTCTGTCATTGCGTTGCAGGGTTTTTTGGTCAATATAGCCTTGCATCTTTCCACAAGCAGACACATGTGCTTTGCTTTCCTTAGGATCCTTCTTAAGGAGAGTAGGAAAATGTTGGCTCAATCACCGCTCTTACTGTGAGTAGACAATTGTGTGTACTGTATGTAGGCCAGTATAATGAACCGTCCATAAATGTCTGGCTTTTATGTTACAATGTGAGTCCAAACGGTGGTTGCTCAGAATGTTATTCAAACCTCGATTGGGTTGGAAAAAGAATTTTTTGGTTGTAGTTTGGTTGGGTTACTGTAATAGTCTGAACAGAATGTTTGCCTATTGTTCGCAACCTCTTTAAAAGTAAATAGAACCAAACTAATATTTCAAAGTGCACTGTTTTTACCTGTTACTTGACCTTTCAGTAGAATGTAATGAGGAAAAGACAAATGGGCCGATATGCATTGATGAATGCCAGAACTTCTCATTCTGTCCAATTGCACAACACCAACCTTGTGTTGCCAACTATCGCCGGGAACATTCAGTTCCCAGTTTTATTTTCTTACTTTCATGTCTTCATTCTTCGGTTCCCACAGAGCGAGGAAGACCAAGCCAGAGAATAAACATTCTTTCTGCGTCGATGCTCCCAGACCCCCATGCGGTTCCATGGAATCCACCGCCATTCCCGCTTCCCAGGGTCCCCTCCCCGACACGGGAACCCCCCTTGGGGATATCTATGGCGGCCATGTGGAGGGGGCGAGCCTCAAGAGCCTTGGCTACAGCGCTCCTTGTGGTGCGGAGGCCAACAACAGGCCTGGCCGTGCGCTCGCTCCTCTGCCTGCCGGGGAGCAGCGCAGCAGGGAGAGCCCCGTCTCCCAGGAGCTCCTGGCTGCGGCCATGGCGACGGTGGTTGCTGGCGGCGGCAGGGGGGGCAAGCCCCGGTGCTGGAGGCTTGGAGTGGGCTTGAGGAGCCCCCCGCCCCCTCCCCCTCCACCGCAGTGCAGCCCGGCGATGTCTCCCGGGCTGGTTGCTCCCGGAGACGGGAGGGCAAGCGGAGTGCACGCCGGGGGCCCCTACCAGCCCATCGTCATGCCAACAGGAGCACCCACCCCATGGGTTTAAAGTACACGTGAGTCTTATTACATTTAAATTATTTGTTTCGATTTTGAGAGATCTGATCAATCTGAATCTTTCTGTTCATCAGGTTGGAGACGTTGCAAGCATTCATGTGCTTTTAGTGCCCAGGTGCCAAAAGACTACAGATGCAAATGTAGTTTGCATGAATACTGAATCTTGACTGCTCCAAAATGGTTTGGCCAGATAACAAAGTGCCAAACATTGTAGAATGGTTCCCTTGATGTGAACATGTTAAAGATTGAGCTAATATAATGGCGCTTATTTACTCTTAAAAGATATTATTTAAACTTAAGTGTTTGTTTGTCTTCAACTGTTTTGTTCGGAACTACAATAAAATGATTGCATGCTAAATCATACTGTAATGTGTATTGTACTTTGTGGTTGAGGGTCGGTTAAGTGATACACGGCAGCTAAAGCTTTTTAAGTCTCAAAATGTTAACACTACTTCTCAGACCCAAATTCTGGCACTTCGTAAATGCACCATAATACCATGCTGAGCTAACTGTACATAATGTAGCAGGACCAGTGTACTGCATAGTATCCTTCAGCCAGATAATCTACGCTAGACAACCTAGGCATATAGACTGTTAAATGATATTGAAATCCACAGTGGGAAAACTGTTAAATCTGTTTGTAATCTAATCGTTTTTAGATGACACACAGAGCGCCTTTAAAGTGGCTTCAGTTATTTGCAGCCAAGGATGGAAAACAAGACTTTATTTTTCATTAAGAAAAAAAATAAACACCATTCATTGTATAGATCTAATTTACAATGTGGGGAAGAAATGGCAGTGATGTGTTAGTGGCAGCCCTGTGTTTTATATTACCCCACACAGTGGACCATTGTGTCTGAAGGGGACCCAAGCTGAGGGCTTCAAATTGACAGTGCATGCTCAGATTCTACAAATGCCTGTTCAGAAGGTAACAAGAGCACTTTGACATGTTGGTGCACATTTCCATTGACATGAGGGGGAGACACAATCCCAGTGCACAGAGTAATGATAGCCTATGATAGGTCAGCCAGCGATTATAAGATAATATACTTTGTCAAATTCAGTTAATGTCTCCACACGGTCAAATACAAATGCAGTTCGATGTGCGTGTTTTCAAATATGAATCCAGTGTTACACAGCCCTGGCTATGTAGATGGTAGTGCAGACCACACAACACAATGCTAGCCTTGGCAATATGTATACAATGTGGGGCTGAGCTTCTGAGGGCGAATCCTACAGTAGAAGTGTCTTGTTTTGACGGATCAAATATCAGTCTCTCTCCAGGATGTAGACTCCGTTACCAGTGTCACAGTGGTGTCGAAGTCTTAGAGGCAGGAACCCATGTGAATAGACAGCACAGCGACCAGGGTGAGACCACTGCAGGCATGTGAAGTTCCTAGGGAGATGGGGAGAAGTCATGTTTCAGGGCTAGGAAAGTATTGGGGGGGGGGGGGGTATTGAAATATATTTGGGTTTAGACTATTGCCCTTATTCAGTATTCTAAATGTATAAAAATAAATTCACCAAACAAGTAGATTGCTTTTCATGGTGTATATTTACATACAAGCACACAATTGGTTAATAGCTAATAGGTAATGAATACACTTTATTAAATCACCAATTATCTCCTTGCGCCCCCTACTTTACAGTTTTCTGTGCGTGCTGAAAAGTTAATGCGCGCACAATATCCTAGCCTTCGCAATATGTATCCAAAGTGAGGTGGAGCATCTGAGGGAGAATTCTGTAGCATCGAAGGGAGAGGTACTTCTGTTTTGATTGTTCAAATATCAAAATCACCACCTCCACAACGCACCTCGGTCCCCGACCTTCACCACCACCTTAACACACCTAATCCCCAACCTCCACAACGCACCTCGGTCCCCGACCTTCACCACCACCTTAACACACCTAATCCCCAACCTCCACAACACCTCGGTCCCCGACCTTCACCACCACCACCACCTTAACACACCTAATCCCCAACCTCCACAACACACCTCGGTCCCCGACCTCCACCTCCACCACGCAGGCAGCCGTCCCGAGCCCCCCCGTGGCATGGACCGTGTAGTTCCCAGCATGCTCTCTGCTCAGCAGCGCCAGTGTTGCGACCTCCTGCCCGTCTCTGCGCCACGTGACCCAGGGGGCAGGGTTTCCTCGCACCTCGCAGGCGAGACCGTCGCCTGGGCGAACACGCACTTTTTTAGGACACACGATTTGTGGACCGACTGAGGGAAAGAAGTGGGGGGGGGGGGGGGGGGGGGGGGCGGGGTGTGCAGGTGGAGCACGTCGCCGAGCCGCTCGTCGCCCCCTTGTGGCGCACG
>JAODTR010095537.1:0-13610 GCA_025399935.1 Amblyopsis rosae | reverse complement strand
GCTGGGAGGAGGCCTCGGGGAAGACCCAGGACCAGGTGGAGAGATTATATCTCCAAACTGGCCTGGGAATGTCTCAGGATCCCCCAGTTAGAGCTTGCTAATGTGGCTCGGGAAAGGGGGGTTTGGGGTCCCCTGCTGGAGGTGCTGCCCCTAAGCGGGAGAAGATGGATGGATAATGTTTCAAGATCATTTATTGAAAATCCACTTTAGGGTGTAAAAGCGTATTTCACTGCATTCATATTTTCTTTTGCTAAATTTTAAGATGGAACTACACCGCTGCGATTTTCTCTTGTGCGCGTGGGTGCTGGTGGGAGCTTAAAAACAGAAATCTCCTGGTTGACTCTTTTAGTGTAGCCTCTGGACCAAACGCTCATAGTAACCGAAACCTTTTCAGCGATTCAAATTTAGAATCGACAGCGAAAGGTCATAAAAATCGCTAGTGTTTCCACCAATCAGAATCTAGGTAAAGGCTTTCAGGCTTTCTTGCAGAGTAATATCAATATAAAAAACTTGTGGGAACAGTGGGAACATTTATTTTTTCCAGCAGCCCAAAAGCAGTAAACTGTTTACTGTGTGCATTTCAACATGACACCTCCAGATCACGCCAAATGGATGGATATGCACCATGAATAGAAAGGCCTTCATTTGAAAACACAAGCACTAGGCTACTAGATTGTGGTATCAGTGTTGTGGCTCGCTCTTTGCTAGCGGTCAGTAGTCCCACAACTTCCTTATTGCTGTTATCTCGGTGTCCGCACAGACTCGGCAGGGATCTGAAAGAGCGTCCTCGCTCCAGCATGCGCTAGGCTGACGCTAGACGACTACCAGTCATTATTCCACACTGGTGTAGTTCTAGCCTTAGAGCTTTAGGCTACTGTATGTGGTCCGATATTCCAGTCCAATTCACTCAGGACACAGCATGCCTTCTTCACAGTGCAGTACTGACACAGTAGCTGTGTGATCTTGAGATGAGAAGGTTGTGTGTTCGATTCCCGGCTGAGTCAGGTCCTGACAATGGGGACTTACAAAGACATTGGAAAAATAACAAGATGGAGCATAATTTCAATGGAAGATAAAATGTAATGCTTTAAGTGGGCGTGTGGCATTTGGCTGCGGAGGCTGACAATGTAGGTACTTGGGAATTAATGTTCCTTTATATACGCAAAATACCCAATAACACCCCCATAGAGAAATAATGGGCAATAGTACTTGCATGGAACATTCTGGTCTGCATTAAGGGTGAAAAGCCCCTCTCTCACTTCCAGAAATTGAATGTGTAAGTGTCGTCCGTTGAACCCTGTCTGGTTCATCTGTCTTTTGCACTCAGAGACAGACAGGCAGCACACTGGTACCCAGTCCGCCAAAGTCAATTACACCTGTTGTTCTGATGAAAATCCGTGATATAATACAGTATATATGCATAATAAAGGTATAGAAAGTCATTCCAGAGATCGTTTGCTAAATTCTCACTCTTTCAGAACAAAAGCACCTCTTCCTTTAAAGCCACAGTGTGACGACCGGGTTCTTTCTGGACTCGCCGACCGGTCGGTCTTCCCAGCGCCCCACACCCTTCTGCAATAACTGTTGATTACTGTCAGCTGCGTGGATGTGGGGCTGGGACTCCTTTCGTTCCTTTGTTGGGTGTTGTTTGCCGTTTGAGTTTGTTTCTCACGACTGCTGCGCCTTGTTCTTTGATCTTATTCAACGCTGAGCAGTGGCTCGCTTGCTTCTCCTCCACCTGTGTGTGTGTGTGTGCGTGCGTGTGTGTCTATTCCCTCACGCCGTGACACATAGGGTGCTACCTCAGAAGCCCTGCGCCCCACATATTGGACACACATTGTGAAGGCTAGGATAACGTTGTGATTTGACTAAATGTGTATTTGCTTACTAAACTTTTAAAACATAAAAAAACTAGAATTTTAAACATCTATGTGTTGTAATATACTGTACTCAGTATGCAGTTTATTATTATATAGTTTACGTTCAAAACATATCGATTTTTTGCGGAAGGGGAGAATTCCAACCTCATACGTGGACCACTTGAAAATCAATGTCTGCCTTATACCATTTCTCGGCTTTGTACTTCACCACATGGTCAGCAGGACTGAACCACTTGGGGATATTGGAACGACCTCATTGCTATTCATCCAGGATGGGAAATGTTAATTATTCTCCCCTTCTCCTGAGAGCGTATCCACAAGACAGAGTTATGGGCAAAATGTGTCACAATGAAGATGGCTTCAATGTGATGGCAAATGGATACCACAATAAACTACCTTAAGTAGCGTGCGTAGTAAAGTTTCACAGAAATGTATGGCCTTTTGTAATTGCAATATTGAAAATCGCTGGCAAAACCTAAAATGGTAATGGTGGTCAAAATAATAAGCAATTATAAGAGATGTTTTATAGGCATATAAAACATCCCAAGTACCACTTAATAAGTTCAATAATGGCCGTAACTCAAGGTTTGGGCAGTTCTAACAAATTAGTCAAGAGGTCATTATGAGAAAAGTAGCACAACTGTTAAAACTACAAGTCCTATCTGTGTCAATATCATCTGATTATTCAAATTAAGCTTTTAATCAGAATCCCTGCAGTGCAAACAATTTCAATAGAAAGTTTGAACAATACATTCAACATACAATATTTAATAATGATATGTGTAATAATACATGTTACTTTCCACAAGAGTTGTGGAGTGACGTAAGTTATTTACTGTAGTGCCAATTTTCATTTTCATTTACATTTGAGTTATGTTTTTGAACATGTCATGCATGTAGAGCGCATGTCAAACATTGTAAAGAAGTTATACAGTTAAACACATTTTCTTATATATTAGCTCATTTATATAATACAGTGTACTAGTTCTCTTGCACACACTGATACCAGATATAAAATAGACCCTCCATAAATGAACAAAAGTGCACTGTGTTATAAAACGGTGCACACAGCACAACTCTTTAAAATTCGTTTTTCTCACCAACCAGTGTTATTACATTCATTGCTATCAAAGGTCGCAACCGTCTGTATTTCTCCCGCTCACTTTACACAACACATTTCAGCATCTACTAATTAACACACGTACAAATAAAACCTGTATCTCTTTCTTTCCGGCCTGACGCTCTCTGACTCTTAGATTTTAATTTTTGTCATCTAGATCCTTTTCCTTAATAATCCTAATACTGTAATACTAGTCATAATTATAATCACAATAACAGATGAATCAAGAAACAAGTCGGAAAGTTATGGAGTGTGGAAGTTCTTAAAGTCTAAATTCATTAGACTTGATGTGTTGCCAGAAAACCTCACCTGTCTCACTGACCAGCTTGTCTTGTATAACCTTTTAGAAGTAATGCATTGGGTGCTTTCCACTAGCAGATAATAATTATGCATTATCTGAAAATGTGTGAAGGTTCTGATACAATATTTTTAATGATGCTTCATGATATTTTTCAGCCCTATTTTATTGTCAGAGATTGGCTGCCACTCTGAATGCAATAGAGATAATACCATAAACAATAGAACGTGTGTGTGTGTGTGTGTGTCTGTCACTGTGTCTGACTGCCTGCTTCTGTCTGTTTGTCTTTCTGTCTTGCGTGTGTGTGTGCGTCGTACGTGCGCACGTTGCGCGTGAGAGTCAGGTGTGCGCAGATACTGGAGGCTTGCTTGTCGGGTGTGAAAGATCAAAGACCGCCAGAATGCGCCGGCTAGCTTCCTCCCCCATTAGTCTTTTAAGCAGCGTTCTCCCAGCATCCCGCTGCGTTATTAGAGACGCCATGGCAACACAGAGTCAGGTGGAGGTGGGGGAGATAAGAAAAAGGGTACAAGTGAAATTGCCACCCAGAAAACGCCTCTCCACCTAAACGCGATCAGATTGAGCAGGAAACATTACCATTTCTATTAAAGCTACTTTGCCTCCAGCACAGAAACCCATCTTCCCTTGTCCGTGAAATAACCCCGGTCTCTCCCCTCTTGCTAACCCAAGTGTGCTTTGTCATACGTTTTGGAGTTTACTCTTTGACGTGTTCAGCCAGAGCCAAAGACTCGCTCATGTTTGTGTGCACGCGTGCCCGCGCGTCCGCGCTTGTGCGTAACCGAGGACAGCGACCGATTCACGCGTGTGCGTGCGTGCCATCGCGTCCGCGCCTGTGCGTTACCGAGGACAGCGCCCGAGTCACGCAGACAGAGCCGACCGACGCGATGCAACCGCCGGCGAGCGGGAGATTCCTCCCCGTCCTCTGTTCCATTAGTCAGGCGGTGTGTAATAGCTCAGCCGGACATGTGTTGAACACAGATAACAGAGGGATGTGTCGCAGACAGACAGCCGCGCAGATTGGCTCCCTCTCGTTGTCTGCCTGTCTGCCTGTCTGCCCGTCTGTCTGCCTGTCTGCCTGCCTGCCTGTCTGCCCGTCTGTCTGCGACTCTGCAGTGCCGGATACCCAGGAGAATGAGCAATGATATTAAAAAACGAGGGAGGACAAAATGATCCTGTTAATGTGTGTAACCTTAATATAAATACTGTATAATGACGAGGTTTTCCTAATTCAACCTGATTCTAATTGTGGGGACCAGTAGATTATGCAGACTGCACTAAAGCAAGACGGTTGATTTATTCATGTCTAATATTATTCCAGTTATGTTTTCTCTGGCATTGACAGTGTGCCTAAGTGCATACGCAAACGTTCTGAAGATAAATATTTATGGCGTGTAAGATAGTATTTGAAATTCAGGGAAACAAAACTCAAATGTGGATTTCCGCCGAAGCCACTGTTTTTTTTTGTTCTTTTAAAGTGGGTCCATTTGTGGAAAAATGGCACGATATTTCCTAGGACCTTATTATTTACTCTGAAATAAAACTTTCCCTGAATGGCTGATTAGATGTGAAGATACATGCTACTCCACGTGGACATGGGGCTCTTTCATCAGTGAGCATCAGGCTAATTTTCTCACTGTGAAGATGATCCTGACAAATAACACATCTTAATGGAAATGATCTGTGCTGAAAATTGTCACAGGAGGGTTGATGAGGAAGAGTCTAGGCTGCCTGGCATGTCAGTTCAATCTTGTGACCAATCTTATAATTGCTCAGGACTCCTGAAAAACAAAACATTTTTTCTTCGATAGGCCAGCTCACCCTAAACTTGCACCAGCACACATCATTATTCCTTGGAAAAAAGTACAGTATTTTATAAAACGTATTTAGGTAGGGCTTGAGAGTTGCTACTATAGCACTATAGAGATATAGCTTAAGAAAAGGAGGAAAGAGCAAGATTTTGTAAATCAACAACCCAAAACTCAACTCCTCCTCTGCTCACTCCATTGGTCTGCCAAAGAGATGGAGCACATTTAAGTCCCACCCACACCAGAGGGAAAACATTCAATAGCGCTCTATTCACTTCGCATTGCATCAAGATATGCAAACGTTATTTCTGACTTCTAACAAAAAACGGAAACCTATACCTAAAAGCTGTTGTGTGACAAGATGCACTACCCACAAGATATATAACCTAACATTTTGTTTTTGGAGCACTATAAAATGTTTCTTCCCTGGTGGGCGTGGTTTTCAGAGCTTCTGTTGTGAAGCACCTATTATAAACCTGATGAAGCTGTGTGCGCACATTCATGTGATTGACAGGCAATGTAGAGTGCACTGACCAATCAGGGAAAAGAGACCATGATTGATTGAGGTGGGCGTGCTATCAACCACAGCAGATAGTCTCACATGGTATTTCACTCAATTGCTGACAAACCTATGGCATTTCTAACTAATTACACTAAATGTATAGCCTAACAGTATTCTACGCATTCTAAATGATTTGTTTTGTACCAATAATTCAGTACAGGCCGACCTTATGACAAACACAGCCATCTAAACCTATAACCAATCCATCTTGTTAGAAATCTCTGCTCAGTCTTTGCTTTTCACACTTATTTATTATATTTGTAATATTTATGCTCCTGTCTTAGTCAAATGTTTTAGGCTTTATTTAACCTATGTTTAGGTTTTATTATGTGTCTTTGTATTTGTACTGTAAGATGTCCTTGAGTGTCTTGAAAGGCGTCCTCAAATAAAATGTATTTTTATTATTTCTTTCTTTAGTATTAATATTATTAGTATTTATAACACTGTTGGTTCTTTTGAATATAATAGTTTGATAGAGAGAGGAAATACAATTAGTGATTTTGTAATAATGACAATGAATAGTAATTGAGTGAGTGGGTTACTATACATGTTATTTTATCCCACCTCACCAGTACCTGCCAGATAATGGGATAATCATCATCATTTTTTCTATTCTAAATCAGCAACAAATGTAATTTATACATTATCTGCAATAATGCATACCGTCGTAAATGCAATGTTTTTTTTTCTTTTATTTTTCTTTTCAGCAATTGTTTTAATGGTCTTATACCTGCATGACCTAGAAGTGGTTCCGATGCATTACTAAAATAAATTAACAGAAAGGGGAAGTCATATTTTCTAGAAGAAATACAATAGAAAACTGCTTTGGTATGCTTGCTTGATGCAGACCGAAAAATGTAATTTCTAAATGGTTATTTTTACGGAGTCGAAAGCACAATACTTCATTAATATTATCTCTAAAAAACCAAAACCAATCATTAAGACTATACCATTTCATTAAGGCTAAATTCGTTCTTTCTGTTTTCTATGTGGCATCTGCATGAACATGACGTAATCTGCAATGGAACATAGTCTCAGGGGCCAAGGGCCATGGGTTAATATGCCCTGATGCATAAAGGCTGGTGTTTAAGGAAACAGATCTTCTTAGATTATCCATAAAAAGTTCTGTTTGACTGATGGAGTCTGCGCTCATGAATAAACATGAGATGTGAATCCCCTTCAACAAGCTGCTTGGATTCAGTTTATAGTATGTTGATGACAATTGTTTTGATATAGGGTCACACTGCGATTAAGTCAAAGGTGTAAAGGCTACATCTGATTAAGTAGTCCCCTCAAAGAGCTTTTGGAGGGGAATTGGAGGGAGTTTCTTCAGTACTATGAACAGCGTGAACACATCGTGGAAGCACTTTGTCATAGCAACGACATTAAGATTGCATACCGTATGTTTTTGTTTTAGAAAATTATTATCGGGGTGATAGGAGCTATTGTGGGATTTGTGTTAGGAACCATGTCGACATATAAGAAGAAAGAAAGCAGCCTACTATCATCCAGTAAGGTCCATTATAATAGAGTGGCTGGATCTGAGCGAGATTCATGTTTTCAAAAAAAAAAAAAAAAGAAAGAATCTAATACATTTCATAGGCTGCCTAAACTGTGGGTCAAAGGTCACAATGAGAAATGTCTGTCATGAAATAGTGTAAGGGCAAGAATGAGTTTGTGTGTTGGGATGCCAGCAGACTAGTTTGCAGGGACAGTGCAATGCAATGGATAAATGTGTATTTACATTGTTTCAAAACAGCATCCTTAATTTGCCAAGTTTAATTTTGATTTTCAATGGTTTTCCATATAGGTGACATATACAGTAGGCAATAGTGCTCACCAAGAAGAGTGATACATACTGTATGTATCCCTCACACATATGATAGAAATATCTGTGAATAAGATATACAGTAGGCTATCACTGAACAGGTTTAGCCTGTAATCTTGGTTAGGGTATTTCCGTACAGTGTTGGTATTGTTTTGAATTTGATCAATATATAAAATCCTTCATCTAAAATATGTCTGAGTTAGTCCTAATATACTGACTGCGTTGGTTAAATACTATATTACAAATCAATAAAAAATGATCTGCATGAGGAACTCCTCCAGTGAGAAACAATAACATTGATAGCAAGCATACAGTATACTTAGTATAGATTCAAAAGGTGTACAAGGTTTGTACAAACTTTCCATCTAATATGATCAATGCTTCCAGACAGTCTAAAAAGACAAGCAGTTCACCAAACAGTATATGTGAGCTTGTTTTTTTTTAATAAATAGTTGCTCTAATCTACTGTCTTTCTGGTGTAATAGACAGTACAGTAGCGGTCGCAGCTTTCATATGCCAATCAAACCAAGGTTCATGCGTAAGAAGTATTGGGAACTGCATATCCATGTACTGTATAGCCTACTGTAAATGTCATTTGTCCACCAACATAATGTTTTAGCCTATACTATTTTGAAGTGAGAACAGATTCAAGCCCCAATGCATCCTCAGAGCACTTGTTAAGTATACCATTCACTAAGTTGGGAACAAGAGCCTCCTTTGGCTTTTTAATTCACTCTAAAGTAAGCTCAATTAGCTAATGCTGGAGGATTACCATTCTCTCTAGTGTGATCACAACCTCTCAACTATGAGTCACATGACTCTGACATGCTCCTATTGACAACACAGTGGTGCTTAGCTAATAAGCCTAATTCTCCATCTTAGGCTTTTCTGTCTGATGAATAATTCTAGGTTTCAAGCACTCGCACCATAAACATATTCATATTTTGTAATAATATTTTTCTGTTTTATTACTGAGGTGGAATTAATAAGGTTAAGAGCACGTTGTTCTAATGTTAAGAATGACCCAGGTCACAAAGCAGTGTCAACCAGTTATGTTATTAGATATGTTGTGTGTTATGTCTTGATAATGTGTGTTCATGCGTCAGGCCTATGGCAGACATATTGATTTGAATATCATGGCAATTAGCATTCTCTATGCATTTTACCGTCAATGATACCTGATTCACACAGTTAATCTTTGAGTCCTTCTTGGTCAGACTGTACTGTAGCAACAAAATACATAGCGCTGGTTTTGATACCTGAAAAATAGTGTATATACTAGACTATGCCTTTATAAGTATTTCACAATTACTTATTGGAGAGAATCGGATAACTCCCTTTCTGCACTAAGCCACCATGGTAAAAACTGATCTCTGTTAAATATGTATTTATTTAACATTCATTTAGGTTGGTTCTGTGGAAATAAACAGTAGGTAAAATTGTCATCCATTACATATGCTGTTTTCATGAACAGACATGATCAGTGACGGCTATCTGTTTAGTGGGTAAGCTTGGTACTTTGTGATTTGTTTTCCTGCTTCTTTGTTTAATTAAATGTAAGTATCTCTTTCTCTCTTTCTTTCGTTATCTCTCTCGCTCTGTACTTTATATCTTCACCTTAAGATTCAGTTCACTGTCAGAGAGCAGAACCATATTCCTTCTGCACACCTTGTCCATCAATCCCAATGTGGACAACGACATTATTATCGGAATAGTGGATAATATAGACATATTCAACTGTCACATCCACAGGCCTAACCTCTGTCAAGGTGGTTTAATCCCGTTATAATCATACTAGCAGAAAGAAACTAGCATTTCGTTTCATGATTCAAAATGATTATTCATGTAAACTGCTCATGTAAACTGTAAACTACTTTGCGAGATTGGCCTAAATGTTTTTCTCTAAAAGAGAATACAAGTCTACATTTGACATGAGGCTCTATTGATGTAGGATAAGTGTGTTAAAATGATCTCACTATAATATTTGAGCAGAGATTGGCCAGTAATCTGTGCCATATAGCGGTCTGAACACCTTCTAATAGCTAACGACCTCGCGAGCCACTGCTCGGCCAGCGCTGAACACAAAGAAGATAGCATATTGAGATGCTAGCAGGTGCTTGCCCTCAACATTTGGCACACTTCGTTGTGTGCGTCCCCGTCCAGATGGAAGGGTTCATATAACTACGGGGAAGGAATTGAGCTAAATGGAAAGGAAAGCCATCTTGTCTGTCCTGGAATAGGGCAAGGGAGCGAGCGATTCTCAGATGTGAGGTGCTGGCAGATGAATGACGAGCAGGTGTAAGGACGAGAGAACAAATGCAGTCTTCGTGCGGAGACAGTGAAGCTGGCATTGCATCTGTGGCAATGTGTTAAGAGCAGTGGTGTTGTGTGTTCACATGTGACCCTCACAGAGCAGAACACAGACTTGCATCCACCACCCACGCCTACAACACCCAGATCCAACATTGTTATTCATTACAGTAGTTTCAGTTGAACATGGTTTTGTGACCATCTCCCCATTAGTGGTCAGAAGCCATGATGTTCACATTAACAACAGCCAGCAGACTGAACCCACAAGTGCATCAACTGCTCCCACAAATCCTTATGGGTATACAGAATACACAGAAAATAATTAATCACTGCTCTGTGTTCTCTCCCCAGTTCTGCAATTGCTTCTTTTCGGGTTTTAGCCCAAGGTGCTCAACTGGAGAGTTCTCCAATCAATGTAATTGTGGTCTATTGTTCGAACACAACCCACAGCCTTCTTACAATCACCGTTGGGATCAATGCGCGTTGCTCCCGGTTTCCTGCTTTCATTAAAGAGGGTTCATGCAGACACATTAAGAACAACATCGATTGTATTTTTTTTCTATCAATTAAAACCAAACAAGAAAAGAGTTAAAAAAAAAAAAATTCTTTACAGATTGAAAATGCACAGAACTGGTAAAACTGTTAAAGTATGTATCTTCGAAGTTGAATCATTTTGGTATATAATAGTCCACTATACAGTGGGGTGTGCAATTTCAGATTGTGTCCCCTATTCTAAAGTATTCAAATAGATTAATCAAAAATAATTATCTGTAGATTCATTATATATTGCAAATATTTTCCTTAAATTCTTAGGAAATTAAAGGAATAAATACAGAATTCTATAAGGTTTCATTTACTTGAAAATTAAGAGGCATTGGTTGTGGACATATCCTTTTGAACCCCACATTATGAATGCTATTATCAAGGTTATATGAGGCCAAAGTGATGCCGATTTTATAGAAGCAGAAACTCTTAATTCATGCATTTGAAACTTCTTGTCTAGATTATTGTACTGGTTTACTCTCTGGCCTTCCGAGAGAGTATGAAAAGTATTCAGATGGTACAGAATGCTGCTGCTAGAATCTTCACTAGAACTAGAAAATGTGATCACATTACTTCAATCATTGCTGAATTTCATTGGCTGCCAGTCTATCTGAGATGTCATTTTAGGATTCTATTGTTTACCTATAAAGCAGTACATGGACTGGCACCTTCCTATGTATCTGACCTAGTGATACCATATGATCCATCCCGAGCCTTACGCTCACAAAATGCAGGCTTGCTCTCCATCCCTAAAGTTAAAAAGAAATCAGCAGACTTTAGAGCCACTTGTATGGAATTCCCTACCAGCTGATGTTAAGGCTGCTAGTACTGTTTGACCTTTAAAATTAAACTTAAAACCTATTTGTGTGGCATTTAGTTAGCAACAGCTAATGTTCCCCTCTGCTTAGGGGCCTTAAGGGGTACTGTACATTGGGCTCCTTTGCGTCGTTGTTGTGTGTTTCTGGCCCATCTTTCTCTTTCCCAGAGTGTGGTGAATGGGAGATGCTGTCATGATCCTGGAAACTGCGTGGATGGACATCTGTCAATACACCATTTGATGGACCACTCATAATCTAATAATTTACAAAATGTATTACATTTCTACAATGTGTTAGTTCATAATTGCGGTACAAAGTATAATTGCTAAATCCTGTTGGCCTATCGACACCTATTGCATCTTAACCGTCCGGGAAGGGTGGATTCTTCCCTTTGTTCCCTATGGGGTTTTAAATGTAAGTTATATAGCTGAGGTGAGAATCTTTTTTACCAACATACATTGTTTACTGTAAATTATAATTACGTTAAGCATCGCTGCACTGAAATCGGTCTAGAACTATTAATTACTACTAATTCAGGAGCCAATTCACTTTTAAAGTAAATTCAAAAGCTCTTTATTTGTCCCCCAAGGAGAATGCACAGGAGCGCATATACTGTACAGTATAAAGCATACACAACTTTTGTATACACATTCCAAACCCTTTTCTATGCCACATAAGTGACCAGGGCCAACATGGCCAACAGCACTGGAGCGAGTTCCTGTCCTAAAGTTACGGTCCTGCTGTGGAGGTGTCACTGCATATCGCGTTTAGCCGAGCTCAATGATCGGAGCTCGATGTCGGATACAGCATTGGTGAGAGCACCTCTGGCTGAGCAAAGCGTTGATCAGCAGCTAGGGAATGTGACAGTCCTGCTAGAACTGTCGGTGGTGTCAGTAGCCTGCTGTTGTACTTGTCTTTATTATAATGGTTTTGAAGCCCCATATGGTGTTCTAACATGCGGTTACTAAAATGCTGGGATTCCTTTTTTTAGCTTTACATGCGGTGCAATCAGTTTGATAACACATATTACAATATTATTAGCAGTATTATTTGTAATTATGATGGAGTATAATCTAGTGCATATTAATTAATAACATAATTACTATATAGTTCAATGTCAAATATGGTGATCAAAGACTCATGTCATGTTAATTTAATAATTGAACATAACTAAATAAACAAATAAAAAGATCCTAGCAGTTCTGCATGTAATGGAAATTATATATTAAAAACAGATTACAAAGGAAAGATCAAACAAAGCAAACACTAAGCATCAGACATAGTCAGATAATTCTGTGCATCCAACTATGTATTCGCTACTTTGATCATCTTTGATTTATTAGATGCGATATGTGCAAATCCTCTCATTAAATTTAAATTTAACAGGGATGAACTTTGAAGCCGAATACGGATTCACAGAGCCTGTGTCTTCTGCATGCTAGACTGCGTCTAATCCTCCGCCCTCCTTCCCAAATCATGGCGGTCGTTTTCATCACGCTGGCGGTAATAAGCTTGACATTTTCATGCCTGTAGCGAGGCTGGTCCAAATGCACAACATTGACAAAGTTGTTTGTCAAAGCCCCATTGCAGCAAGCAAAGGTAATGTATTTCTACTCAAAACGTATTGACGTAAAGGTCTTGGTAAAAAATGGATCCTCAAATCACAGCAGAAACCACTGATTGATAGACTAACGCATGAAGGGTAAATAATTTATCCCAAAAAAAAGAAAACAACCCAGCAAAGCTAATTTTGGAGCACAGCGTATACTGAAATAACCCCTGTAGGTGCATTTATTATACCTGCATGCAAACAAACCTTTCTTCTAGCCTGGTATCGCTCGACTGTTGCTCTCATCTCAGTTTTTGCTGCGGTTATAGTCTGGAAATCCTGGTTGCTTTACCGTACGCACACAGCCACCCTGGATGATAAGTTCAAGAGTGTGTTTCGAAATGGAGCTGAAGCTATAATCAAGCGTTAGCTTGAGTCGATAGCCTACATCATCATCTGAAAAATGAAAAGCAATGCATTATATTCTCTCACGTCTCTGAAATATTTGCAGTATATGCAAATATATACTGTATTGCAGCATGGAGGCAAGAAGATGATGCTGGATAAAGCATTGAGAAGACACCTCCAAATGTGTAAACATCAGCATGAGTCTGATAGCCTACTTCTGGGAACACGTTTGAGTATTTCGGCACAAAACACCACGATCATCACGTTTGTGATAGATAACAAGGGGGTATGTAATTTCATGATAAATCACCCCCGGAATCTCATGAACTCCTGGGCTAAGCCAACGTCACCATAGTCTGTATATATAAATGCACAGACCCTCTGTGACGTCACAATAGACTGTATATATAAATGGACAAACCCTCTGTGACGTCACCATAGACTGTATATATAAATGGACAGACCCTCTGT
>JAODTR010095526.1:0-13611 GCA_025399935.1 Amblyopsis rosae | reverse complement strand
CCAGACAACACAGCTCTCAGGATCATAGGGACACACAAACCTCTCCACCATGATAAGGTGATGGTTCCCGGAGAGGGATCTTAAAACAACAAAACAAAAATATGCCAATAGAATAATAGTGGAATATAAAGTCATATTTGATTATAATGTATTTGTACAAAACTGATAACAATTATTGTTCTTGCTTGCGCAAGAATGATGGAGGAAAATCGTGCAGGCTAATAAACATTGTGTAAAAGTGGTGGTTTTTCTAACATATATATTTTTGTATAAGATGGGATCACATATTTTTGTGTTGATCCATGTAATCATGGCTCAGTAAAAACTATTACCTTTTCAAGTTTACACAAAATATAGGATTATCTAAAATATGCATGCGGGAGGTATTTTCATTCCCGACCAGCAGAGGGGAGTAAACACCAGCCTATGATAATATCTCTAGCGCTAGTATCAGTTAATTTAATAAGATTGAATTCATTTGGAAAATGCATTAATGAAGAAATTAGAACATTTGAATGATTTTAATTATGTGTATTTAAAACCTGTTTAAAACCTATATTTAGGAGATACTTCAAGGTTACAATAAATGTAACTTTTATTACAAACAAAGCCTTTGACACCAAGGCCCATACTAGCAGTTGAAATTTGTTATAGTTTATTATACTTCAGGTTTGTAAAAGTGTAGTAAAAAAAAAGTGTAGTGTTATGTAAAGACATCTTATCAAATGTGGCTTTCTCCTCTGTGACTAAACGTACATAGATCTGTGTGTCTGTCTGTGTATTTCAAGTTGGTGTGTTTGTTTAGCAAACACATTACAGCCACAAACATAAATACACACACACACACAGAGCCTGAGTGTTGAAATACAACTCTCTACAAATCTTTCTCTGCTTCATCTTTGGCTCTCTACTGCTGAGTGTGCTAATGGTCTACATATTACACATATTATTGTTTGTTTCTCTCTCTATCTCTCTCTCTCTCTCTCTCTCTCTCTCTCTCTCTCTCTCTCATATCTAATCTCTGTTGAGAAAACATCAGTTCAACAGCATTTCCTCTATATGTTTACTATTTAAAAATTGAATTTATTTAACAAGGAATTACTCCTTAAGTTTAAGAATCTATTTTGCAAGGGTGACCTAGCAGGCAGCAGCATAACCGATACAGACAGAAAAATACAGAGACACAATAACAGCGTGGTCACCAGTTACAATTTAAAAACAATTACATCTTAAAGAATCTGAGTGTAATTATTTCATTTTAGTTTTAAAAGCATTTGGCGAACTTAATTCTGTTCACATCAAGGCTTTTTGCAATGTGTTCCATGCTGAGGGTGCCGAGCCAACAACATATTCTCTGTGAGAACGCAAAGAAAATTAAGATAAGATAAGATAAAAACACAAAGTAATGTTACTTGACTTGACACCCAGGACCACGCCCCCTTTCACATGTCTCCATCTCCCTCCCTTTGCCTCCCCCTTCCACTTTAACCCCCCCCCCCCCCCCACCATAGAAAGAGTGTGTGAGTCATGTACGCTGTAGTTGAAGCAGGCCAGAAACATTTCCACTGGAGTGGAGATTTGGGCAACCGTCTGGCCTCCCGGGAGAAGCATGGAGGAGCAGAGGGGAGGGATGGAGGGAGGGAAGAATGTATTAGGAACCGTCTTGACAAGGGGAGGACGGAGGAAGAGTAAGGAAGTGATAGATGGAGTGATTAAAGGATGAGACGGGGGGGGGGGGGGAGAAATGAGGCGAAGGTAAACACATGGGAGCAGAGATGTTTGAGCTGTCTCTTCAGAGATAAATCAGGCAGGCAGTGCAGGGAGGATATGTACACGTGCACACGCGTGCACACACACACATACATGCACACACATGAACACACACAGCATCCAAATAAGTGAGTGCATGCACGCATGCTTTTATTGACTTGTGTGAATTCACACACGTGCGCGCGCACACACACACACACACACACACACACACACACACACACACGCAGCCCACGGTGAGGCGATAAAAGGCCACGGATGATTGGGTGCTGCGGGGTGAGGCGACGCGTGTTGGGATGTTTGAATACGAGCGCATCCGCCCGTGACGGCGTGAGGTGGGTCACCTCCCCTCCCCCCCGCAACCCTCTGTCTCCCCCATCCTTCATCACCACCTCCCCCCTCCATTGGCTATAACACACCTCCCCCTCTCCCACCGCCACACCCAGGATTGGTATCACATATCACCCTCCCTCCTTAACAACAACAATATTAATAGCAACCAGTTTAGGTGTCTTTATCTCTCCTCGTCTCATCTGTCAATCTTCATTTCTTCTCCACCTGCTCCTGCTTATTGTTGTATCCTTTTTTTCCCTCTGCTCATCTCATCTGTCTGCTTTATCTTTGGCTCTCTGCTGCTGAGTGTGCTAACAGTCTACGAGCACATGCGCTCCCACCCCCACAGTGCAGTGTGCTAACAGTATAATTAGTCGTGCTTGACAACTCTGACAGATCTAATCCTTCTAATGGCTGCCACATGCCTTCTCTAATCAGACACAACTACACACACATAAACATACATGGACGCGCACACACACGCGCGCGCGCAAACACACACACATACATGCACACACACCTATACCCTGAGGCATCCAATGCAATTCTGAATAATTCCTTTACATTAGTGTATAGAATTTAAAATTATATATATATATATATATATATGTCATTGTTATTTATTACAGATAATACATACATACAGAAAGTGTGTCAAATCTTGAAAATTGAACAAGTGAGAATATGAAACATTGGATGACGTTATACTTTATGTACTGTTATGACCGGAGAGCCTGTTTATTTTCTTTCTGGGTCAGAGAGTGAGAGGGCTTAGCCCAGTTTAGTCTAGCCTACAGCTAGTCTGAATTGAGGCAGGGAGACACATTCATTTAGGTAACCTAACCTGATGTGTGGGAGAGAGGGGAGAGTTCCCACGCAAACACACGGCGCATTCACACATCCTGTGATGGCATAGTTAACTGTGATGCAGTGGTAAAATAATAAACATAAAGAAAGACAACATTGACGTATTTACTCATTAAAAAATGTTTTCTTGTCATGAAATACTGTTTAATGGTTTCATTGTACAACATAGAATGCAATAAAACACACGATTCATGTACAATGACTGACAGTGAATGCATGTGCTTTGGAAGTAGACTAGAAATGAGAGCCATAGAGTATTACATCTCTATTAACTAAATTAGTCAGGGTTGATATATATCAACTGTGTTGCTGTGCAGGCAAATTCACAGACATCGATTAAGTGCAATGCTGACTGAATCACTAGTGCGATCAGAGATGGCTGATTGAGTGATTAGATCTTAGTCCAAATATAGGCGATCTGGCTGTTGATATAGGCGTTCTTGCTGTTGATATAGGCAATCTTGCTGTTGAAATAAGCGTTCTTGCTGTTGATATAGGCGATCTTGCTGTTTATATAGGCGATCTTGCTGTTGATATAGGCGTTCTTGCTGTTGATATAGGCGTTCTTGCTGTTTATATATAGGCGATCTTGCTGTTGATATAGGCGATCTTGCTGTTGATATAGGCGTTCTTGCTGTTGATATAGGCGTTCTTGCTGTTTATATATAGGCGATCTTGCTGTTGATATAGGCGATCTTGCTGTTGATGCTTCTGCAAGTGTCATGGCCATAGGGCTGTCATGGGAAATCCTCAATGACATAACTGACAAGCAGGGATTCCACCCAACTGATTCTATACTAAAAATAGCACAGATACTACAGACAGACACTCACACACACAAACAGCATCCAAATAACTGAGTGCATGCACGCATACTGCATCTTTGACTAGGACTCAATGTTCACAGCACACACAATGAATATCATTTGGAACCAGTAGGACATAACACCTGTGTGTGTGTGTCTGTGTGTGCGTGCGCGTGTGTGCGTGCATGCTCTCTGTATGTAGCTAATCCTATAAGATTAGTCGATGTTTGTGTTTGTCCTCCCCTGAGAGCAGCCTATCGGCACGAGCCCACTGGAACCCATCAACGATAGAAGCACACACACACACACGCATGTACGGACGTACACATACACACGTACAGACGGACTCACACACACACAGGAAGGAAAAGAGAGGGAGAGATAGAAGGACAATGAGAAGTGCATGAGGGGGATGACAAAGTCTAGAAAACAAATAGAGCAGCCTTATTTTTACTGTTGTCTCCTGCAGGTTGATCTCTTAAATGTTTGTAGAATTTATATTATATAAAGATGTGGCAGTTAATGGCGCTCATTAAGCAGGGTTACACTCAAGCTCGGTGTTTCTGTGTGTGTGTGTGTGTGTGTGTGTCTGTGTGTGTAACCAATACCCATCCCATGTGGCGTGTAAGTGACCACACACACACTGAGAGACCCTCTGTGATGCAGAGATCAAACACACGCGTCGTCATATGGTTTGAGTCAGGTTCAGTCTTCATGTTTCACCATGTAACCTCAATAAAGCAGAGAGACACATGTACACGCGCGCACGTAAGTTCACGTAAACACATACGCACCACACACACACACTCAGTCGCACTCACGCTCAAATCATAACGAACATCGCTTACATAAGCCAAACACGCGCGTACGTGTATGTGTGTTTATGAGTATGCGGTCGGTGTTCTGAACATTTCTTCCTAAACCACTGACCCATAATGCAATATGAGGCTGTGCCCTGTGTGTTGTTAGAGGTAATAGGCCCACCCACAATCAGGACACACACACACACACACTGGCACATAAACAGACAAGCATATGATGACGTGTTAGTACAGGGCTTGTGAAAATCAGATGATTTAGCCGATAATGACATCCATGCAGAAGATGGCTCATAGTGGCTTTCACAGACTGTCAGTGTATACGCACATTATCTTCAATAATACGATCTGGGGTGGTAAGACTAACAGTCAAGACAAGTATAATATGTCACAGGTATTGTTTAAGACGTCTGTAGCATTTGGACATTTGGATTGTTGAAATGCAGATTTGCTATAGCTAAGTATGTGACATACATAATATAAAGTGCTTAGGTGATTTGACCCAAAGTCTCCTATAGTGTTTTCAAAACAAATGATACAAAAAGAAAATGTGTGTGTTCGGCTATACAGTACATATACTGCACATGTGTCTTTGTATGTGTCTAATATACAGTATCAAAAAGACCGTTAGCATGCTGTCACGCAATCTCATCGTCCATGTGGGACTACAGTCCGTCTGTCTTTTATTAAGCTCTTATTCCCCCAGGAGTATTTAACACACAATCGTGCGCACACGCACGCACACACACACACACACACACGCACACATATACACACATACACAGCCTTTCCTTCCAAGCATTTACTGCGTCAGCAGCCACCAGATAATAAAGGTCTCCTTTGAACTACTGGAAGTGTGATAGAAATCACTGCACACACCACACACATAAAAAAAAAAAACTTAAATACACACAAACGTTAATGTTACACAGTGGAGATCATTAGACCACAGCCCGGCACAAATAATAGCTAACACATGGCCTGCTAAAGTATGGTGACACTATAAACATGTGTATGCACATGAACACATAGAAAATAGACAATGTATGTTGCCACTATCTCTCATAACCGTACACTATCTGGTTATAACAATTGTTTGACATAGCCAGCTATGTTTGCTAATTTCAATGTCTCTCATGTGAATGTCCTGGTTTAGCCTACCATTTACATGTTTGAGTATGCATATGTAAAATATTTGCTGTCCTACTTTCACTGCATGCCTCCCTAGGTGTAGATGTGTTTATATTGTGTGTGTGTACTATAGGTGTGTGTGTTTGTGTATGTACTATGGCCTCTAGTTATTCTGAAGAATGTTTGTGTCACTTCTTGATACATACATGTTTGTTACATCATGCAGGTAAAACATAGTAGAATTTCACTTTCTGCAGTGATACAATATTTATCCTTCATTTTAGGTATTTATATCATTTAATATTTCTACAACAATCTATGTAATTCTTTTAACTTCAATTGTCAACTCACTTGGTAAAATAAGGGTTAAATTGTGGTTAAAAATTTCTAAAACCACAAAAGCTGCTGAATTCTCTCAACTCTTTTCTTCCCACTCTCTTTTATAGCTCATCCCCCTCTTTCATCTACATTAAAGAGGAAAATAAACCCAACATACTGCTAATTCAGAAAAGGTTTACCTCAAACGTCTTACAACTCAATATCCTGTTAAAGACAAATGTGGGGGGTTTAAAAGAGAGAGTGGGAAAACTCACTCTTGCGTCTCGTGTGTGTGTGTGTGTGTGTGTGTTAATGAAAAAAGAATGACATGTTATTTTGTGTTCAAATATGTGTTTATATGTATCATGCCACCTTTCATTTTAAGTTTGTTAAAACCCCATTTTAGGTCATGTGACCATTTAAAGGCCATATGATTGGTTCACAGGTCCTGACCTTGTTATAGCTACCCAGGTTCAATAATGGATGTCTGTGCTTGCCAAAGCTGGCCTAATGGTTGTAATGGCATTAGCGCTGGCTAGCTTTACCACATTAAATCCCAGTGGATCCAAAGCTAGTGATCCTCAGAGGCTGTATGTAGGTTTTGGTGTAATTTCTTACATGCCATAGGCAACCATCAGCTATCAGTGAGTAAAATGTCCTGTGAAAAATAAACCTTATCTCATTGATTGCCCCCCCCCCCCCAATCACTATATAAGAAATTTTGGATTTTTCACCGTGCACAAAGATTTCTGACCAATTAGAGCCTCTTTTCCAAGATTTTCTACCTTGCCTGTAAATCACATGAAAGCCCTGGACGCTATTGGACCAACGGCTCCAGAGGGCGGGAGCAGAGGAGGAGGGGGTGGGCGTTCAGATTGTTGATTTGCAACATTAGGCTCTCTTTCATTTTATTTTAGCTATTGCAACTCTCACATCATTCAGACAGCAGCTTTCAGAAGCAAAGTGTTTATTATATGAGGCTCATGTGTGATCAAATAGATGAGTGTAAACAGAAACTTTCTTTCTTTCTTTCCTTCTTTCTTTGTCTGTCTTTGTTTGCTGTGTCTTGTGTGTATGTGTCTATGTGTATGTGTGTGTGTATGTGTGCACACACACATACACACACACACGCACACACACGCACACGCACGCACACACACACACACACACACACGAATGTGACTTATACAAGTGTGTCTAGTCACACAATACGTCATTCATGCCCATCTATTTGCATGTTTGATTGTGCTTGCTTGTGTGTGCATCACATTCAACTGTCAGTGGCTGTGTGTGTGTGTGTGTGTGTGTGTGTGCGTGGGTGGGTGCGTGTGCGTGTGTGTGTGTGTGTGTGAATATTACCTATCTGTCTGTTCGTGGCTGTTTATGTGTAGAGCAAAACTGACCGCTGTTATATGAAGGGCAAGTTAGAACTTATTAAAACAAGTGAGCGAGGAAGATATACTCTATATATATATATATATATATATATAGAGAGAGAGAGAGAGAGAGAGAGCACGAAAGGATTACATGAAAGGAGGCAAGAGTGATTGGATTAAGAGTTATTTAACATCGAAGTTAAAGAGGCTTTTAAACCAGGAATCCCACCCACCCCATTAACACAACATGGCAGGATGAACGTGCACACATCCAACACACCCGTCATGCGTCATAATGAAATGCTCTGTGTGTGTGTGTGTGTGAGTGTTTGAGTTGGGGGAATGTATCCTTCTGTTGCATAAGTATTTTTGTCCAAAAATATGTGTCTGTATACTTATAGTTGCAATGTATTTATGATACTGTGTTGCAGTTAGGATGGGTATTTACACATATCCTTATGCTGTATGTGTTTTGAGATTGTCTTCTCTGTGTGTGTGTGTGTGTGTGTGTGTGTGTGCGTGTGTGTGCGCGCGCGTGTGTGCGTGTGTGTGTGTGTGGTATCTCCATGTGTGCTAGTCAGATCATTCTGGATCAGGAAAGAGCAGTGAGTCACCACACAGATATATTTATTTAATCAATAAAGGGCAAACCACAAACACACACACACACAGAAGATTATCTCAAAAATATAACCGTATGTGTATAACCCTCCCTCCCCAACACACAGCATATCTAGAATTGAATTGTAATTATGTGGGAAAGTATACCGACACACTGTGAGTGTGTGTGTGTGTGTGTGTGTGTGTGTGTGAGTGAGTGTGTGTGTGTGTTTGTGTGTGTTTAGCAACTAATCATGTTGAATTTGTGAAACTAATCTCCTTGACAACAGATCCACTAAGCTGTCTCTGGCTTAGAGTGAACACAGGAGGAGAAAGAAACGGATCAGTGCAGAGGAGGAGGAACTTGGAGAGGAGGAGAAAAACAAAAGCAGAATGAGAGTAGTTGGATGAAATTCACCTTTCTGAACCTATTTGTTCATGTGGGAAGAGGTTATCACTATATCCAGTCCATGAAGGTCAAGAAGCCATTTAGCGCTGATCTCGTAAATATAATGATTATCTATAACTCTCATTGCACGTCCAGGTCCAACAGTCTAAGCTTTTATTCAGATATAAAAAAATATATATTTGGACTGAAATGTTGATGAATGCTCATCGGATAGATTGTAAAACCCGGGATTGAAGATCTCGTAAAGTTTAATAGCATATACGCTATTACTAATCACGTTAGCAAATGCTTTCATACGCAGCCCTGCATAGGAACAAGTATAGCTATAGCTGCTATACATAGATCAATATTATAGATTTAAGATTGTAATTTTACTGACATGTACTTATTTTATTACTCACGTGACAGCTGTGTCCATCAGTGGTTATGGCCTTGGTAACCTATAAATATCATCTCACCAGGTGTGAGCTAGACTGCTATCACAGCCAAAAGTTGGTACACATTCATAAATGTACCCTTCCATGAATTAATCAGGTCTTATATCAGAGCAGGTGGAGAACATTGCCTGACCTCTAGCCTTAAAAGCAGGGTTAGTTATTTTCGAGAATGGTTGCTAACTTCAACCCTTCTGCAACGCCACCTCACACATTTAAATGCATTGTGAAGCAAAGCGTAGTAGTACTCTGGTAGTACTACGGTTTTGATGTTGAGAGTGGTGTTCGCCACTTTGTTTATGTTCCTATTTACAGAGCCAGGGTTGAGTAGAACTACCGGATAATATTTTCAACAGGCACAGAGAACGGTAAACTAGTGAAATGTGAGGAGATATTTGGTGAATTTGACAAATAGTGTATTAGCTTACAATTAGCTTGCAATAGCTGACTATACCTTAAATTGCCATTTCAGTATATAAAACCTAGCGCAAAGGAAAGGTCTGGGAGATTAGATATGTGCATGATTGTCATAGAGCGACATCTATATTTACTGTATCTGGCTTCCCAATGCTTAGAGAGCTCAGCTGTGGTGAAACAGTATTTCTGCTTACTTACAGGGTTGCACGAATCTCAATGTCTGAGCATGGACCCTTTACAATAGCAATAGCAACCCCCAACACACACAGACAGAAATATACAAGTCAAACAATCATGCACGCACACACGTTTTAACTGACGCACACACATTATTATCATACAAACCATGTGCAAAGTATGCAAACAATATACATTAATATGTAAGCAACTTATACCAACACTGGCTGGCAACTACTGCATGCTCCCACATATAAACACATTTAAACACACATAGACACACCTACACTGCTATTTGCATTCCCATGACCATAACAACCCTTTGATTACCACTTGTGGTGGGTATTTCCCCAAGCCTGTTTGCATGGCTGTTTAACAAACTGGGTGTTGGTGTATCTACACTGAGATCTTTGTTCCTTTTTCCACACAAAAGGTTGGCAATGAATAGCTCCCGGATAATTGTCTCTCTGGAAGAAAACACACACCTGAAGGCCAGAATACATAATACCTGCTTCCTGACACTCACGCATGCCCACAAACACACATGCATGCAAGCAGACACAGACGCACACAGCCACATACTGTAGTTGGCTGGTACAAACAACTGTGTGCGTTTGTGCGTGTACATAAGTTACCCAGGGTATGAAATTTACATGAGATTCAAATTTTACAATCATGTAGGCAAACAGCTGTTTAACAACTGCATGTGTACAGGCATACACACATGCACACACGCCCACACACACCATCCATCCATCCATCTTCATCCGCTTATCCGGAGTCGGGTCGCGGGGGCAGCAGCTTCAGCCCACACACACTTTCAGGGCAAAACACAGTACACAACAACAAAGGGAATGCATTTTGAGGAGCAATGTTTTAAACACAAGGTTTCAGAAGTAGATCAACTTTATCATTCATTCTGCATCAGACATAAAAGACCTTGTGTTTTTGTGGCAGAGCGAATTGGCAACTACAATTCTGCTTTCTGTTTTATCCTTGTTAAAGTGAGGAGGAAGAGAACTTCAAAAAGAATTGGCAGATCAAACGGGCAGATCAAAAAGAACTATGGTATAAAGTTTGACTCTCTATTTTGACTTGACTTTATCTTGATCATGAGATATATGTCTGTTTCGTGGAATAAATATAACCCCGTCTGATAGCATGTATATTGTAAAGATATACTGCCCTTTATCTAATTAATATAATGAATATAATTGGCACAGCATGTCATTTACTAGATGCTCCTAATTTCCTTAATAGCCTGTCATTGCTTGAATGGTTATTTCAGGGAAATTCATTAAGGACTTTCACTCCAGTTGCATAACAAAGACGTTGAATATAAATGATTCTGAATATTTCCGATGTACCAATAAATGTGGTCATAGAAAAACTGTATAAAGAAATCCTGAATTATCAGATTTCCTATATGATTGGTTTATGGGATAACAATTACAGATTCATTATTTTCTTAATTGTCTCTTTACCAAACGTGCTCCTTATCAAATACCAATACTATGTGTGTGCTTAGGATCTCTTCAAATTAAATTAAATGTTTTGCTTGGAAAGAGATTAGATATAGGTGCTTTAATAAATGCTCAGAAATTATTATTTTTCCCAGCCGAGCGTGCATCAATCTCACCTATAGACTTACCTTTATTATGACAGAATGTATACTCACCATACACTGTTTCACCATAATGGATGTTTTGTTACAGTAACATAATTAACCAGTCAGGATCATCTTACATATTTCAACAGAGGTTGGCCTCACATATAACATATGTGTGAAACTCCTGCAATATACTTTTGCTTTGAGTAACACTCAAGAGACGAAAAGCTTATTTTGTGGTAATTGCTACCCATGGTTTTGATGAGTGACATGCGATCTTTCTTTGTTTATGACACGCTGAATGCATTATTCAGCAAATTAGCATTCAAATAGAGTGATTTAATGCTTTTTCCACTGTGAATTCTTCCATTAACCATGCTTTCACCATTGAGCAGTGTGTGTGTGTGCGTGTGCGTGTGCGTGTGTGTGTGTGTGTGTGTGTGTGTCTGCTAATGTGTTTGTATCGTGATCACCCAGGCTTTTACTCAAACATCTGCTGTAGATCATGGCTCCATGACTGCAGCTACATGTGTTAGGAAACAGGTTAACCACTAGCCCACCACACACACACACGCACTACAGTATAATCTACACCGTGAAGGCCCCACTGTGTATACGGTATACTAAACGTATACTCCTCTAATGAAAGGAAATGGATGGCGATACGATCATTAGAATCCAAAACAGAGAGGCTGTACAGCAAATTATGGAGGAGCTGGTTCAGAGGCAGCGCCTTGAAAGAAACATGATTTTCTACATGTGAATCTGCATACAATACTACAGAACAGCTTTATCTGGAACACAACCCAACCACAAGACACTCGACGTGGGAATCTCATGCCGCACTGACTTATTTGAGGACGGAGCGAAAACACACGGCGTGTGTCGTCAAAAGGCAGCTTTTGTGGTGGTGCTGAACCTTATAGTGAAAAACCTGCATGGTTTACATAAAATAAAAGCATAGTGCGTCCTTATGGTGAGGAGTTCTCCAATGAGCATCGCTCACACATCGGCTCAAGTTAAAGAGTGACGGACGCATTTGACCCATTGAGAGCAGGACAGCCGGGAGACTGCATGATCTGTAAGGCAGACAGAGAGACAGACAGGCAGACAGACAGGCAGACAGGCAGGCAGGCAGACAGGCAGGCAGACAGAGGTGCATATGGACACAACTGTGTGCTCCACATGCATCCTTTGATAACAGCCACAGCTGGGCCTTATAAAACTAGAGGTTTAGCAGCCCAGAGGTCTGTGTGTGTGTGCGTGCACGCACGTTGTGTCATTTACACATTTCTACCACAACACACACACACACACACACACACACACATGTTTTCCATTTTGGATTTAATTTCCATCCTCCTGGACCTTTTTTCCTTTCGTCTGCTTAAACGTCCAGCAAGCCGTCCGTGAAAGCCCTGTGCTGTTAACATGATAGGTTGCCTGCTGCTAGCCTGTTTAATGCACAGTCATAAATTAACAGCTAACTCAAGACAGCCCCTGACAACTTCAAACTGCCCAAAGTGAAGGCCAAACACGGATGTAAGCCTGGACCAATATACAGCTCTGTAGCCCTAAACTGTTTGCAGCAGGCTGGTCCTTATTTAGTAAACAATAGGCGCTTGTGATAGAGTGTAACAGTGGTGAAAACGGTTGTTTTGGGTGTATTATTAGCGAGTATTGGCACTTCTATTAAACTTAAACCCAAGTCGAGTTATGCTTCTCTTGATTGACATTCCCTTGGACAACATTGTGAAAGATGGATCTGTGATACAGTTAGCCATGGTAGTATATCAGCTCTGGGGTCAAGAGGACAATGATATCCCGGGACTAACACCGTGAGGTGTGAAAGTCACCTCAATAAAAAAATTGAACTCAACAATAACATGGATTCACGCTCTACAATGGCTTTTGTGTTCCTATGGATATTTTATTGTGTGGCCTATTGTAAAGGAGCTGAGGCACACTGAACCATCTGCGTTCAGAGAACAGTCACAGTCAAAAGAGTTTTACTTTTGCTACTGTGAGAATTAGCACTGCATTTCATTTTATATATTCTAATAACTTTCTGTTGTCGGAGTGAGAATATGAGCATTATTACCTACGTTAATCACAGTTCAAACTTACATTAAAATGGTGGTACACAAAGCCATTCTTCACGGCAATAAAAAAGCTCCCTTGTGTTTAACGTATTGATATCATAAGTCTATATCTTTACACGCACGAGGCGCACAAGTATTATTTGGCATCAGTGAACACAATTCCCTGATGTTTTTAAGGCCTTGTATCACCTGATAACCCTTCTCTTCACACATCTCCCAGCCTATGGAGGCAAAGGCAGACTGCCAGGTGGGTTGCAGGTATTCAAATTATGCCCTTGGTTGTCTATTACAAAACAAGGCAGTCAAGACAAAACAGCATTGTGGGACAGCTCAGCCACAATGCTGCATGCAAATCATCTGCTGTTGGCACACACACACACACACACACACACACAAACAGACACACCATCTCATGACCATGAATATACTCTTAACACCGCCGCC
>JAODTR010095515.1:0-13611 GCA_025399935.1 Amblyopsis rosae | reverse complement strand
TGTATTTATGTATATATACACATATATACACACATTATATATATATATATATATATATATATATATATATATATATATATACACACATATACATATACATACAAGATTTATGTATGTATTAAGTATGCCTATTAGTATTTCATTAGTATTAAGTATTTCAGAGCAGTCAATACATATAATAGTACATATTTAGAAGTGGTTACAGTACAGGTACAGTATTTGAGAAGGAATGGGTTAATATATCCCTGCAACCTCACAAATGTATGACAAATATAACATGGAATTGACACTTTAACTATCAGATTAGATTATACAACTATCTTAAATTGAAGATGAATGCAGCATAGCAGTAAGGGAGATGGAGTCAAGTACAGACTGTTTCCTGATGGACCCTCCCTGTATGAAGCAATCCTGACAACATCCATGTTCTAAAATCTAAAAATTCATCCATGAATCATGATTTGTGTTGTGTAAAAAAAAAAAAATGTAACACTACTTATTATGTGATGACTGCTCCTGAAATAAAATTTATTTGATGAGATAACTGTAAGACTTCACTATCAGGAGTCATGTATTGTTAAATTTCTATTCATATTCTATTATAATTTTTTGTTAAATCTCAACGTATTTTAAAATAGATACCTTTACAGATACACTGCTTGATTGATATTACAGTGTCTCCAGAACTCAAAATGTTTGCCCCAAATCACTGTAATTGTGTTTCATATTTTTTTACAAAACACAACTGCTGAGTTCAGCCTGGGGTGGTGGGTTTCAAATTCTGACACTGTAAGAAAACCTACATCCCTAGCCCAAACACAGGCTGCTGATAATGGTCTTTATCATACAATTCAGGGCCAAGGGTCAAGTTAAGTGAGGGCTTTGTTGACTTTGACATTTAACTTTTCTGTTATATAACCCTAATGTTGAGTGAGCAATTATACATTGCGCTGTCAAAAACATTCATACTGCATCTAGAACAATGTATGTTGTAATGATTATGGGAATACCAGATATGGAAATATACTAAATGCATGTTGACTGCTTGTACTGCCTGCATTCTGCATGGGGTTAAAACATCTTTTTAAGTTTTAACTAAGAACTGGTCTCAAAATAATGCTTGATATGATTTTGATATATGCTTTAACACAGAAAATACTACAAACAGAAAATCCCCCACCCTTATCCTGGATGAGGTATGCAATAGCACACACTCCGGTCTGGGAAGTTCAGCATTGCCGTCACCCATGCAGGTGCAGCTGCCACAGGATTACTGGCCGGGGAAACAGCAGACCATGCATGCTCCAAGCTTCCAACTTGGCATCAGGGCCAGGAAATCCGAGGTAATCCGGTGCCAGAGGCTCAGCCATGACAAGATCTTGCATGACTCAACCACACCTCAGTCCAAGGACAGATGTCTGACATGTCAAGCAGAGCTAACCGCTAACCTACTTAGTGTCGAAAGCCAGAAGTGAAATATGCATTCCCTAATGGTGCAAAGCAAGCTGGGAGGGGGGAACAGCAGGATTGAGAATCCGATGGCGAGAGAAAGGTTTAAACAAGTGTGGTGCTGTGGTCTATGAAAAAGCCATAGGCTACATTGCCTAGAGTGGAGGCGTTTGTTTTTCTGACAGCTCCCAGCCCTTCGGCTACCAACTGGGAAAATATGTGCGGGTTGTACTGTGATGACAGAGGGGAAAATAAAAGGGAAAAAGACAGAGAGGAGTCAGAGGGGAGAGTATAGCAAAGCTCAGGCAAAATCACTTTAAGGGATTTGGGGAGTTTCTGAAATGCAGCCAAGCGGCATGGTTTTAACTTCATGGCTTTACCCTGCCTGGGAAGAATGTGTGCATGTGCGTGCCGCTGCCATGCGCATCACTCGGTTCGTACAGCCTTCAGATTCGCGGGACTGTCAAGGGACTGGGAGGAGGCAGCTCAAGACAGAGGAGCCCGCCCAGAAAAACAGCATCCATACGGAAATAACTAACATTTCCAACAGGCTATATTTCAAATAACCTTTATTGCTCCAGCAGCAAAACTTATTTGCCAACCTTTCCCCCCAAAAGTGTGCACGTGCATGCATGGCGATAGACAATAGGACTGGTAACATAGTAGCCTGCTAGGCCTAGTCCTTACTGTAGGCTAGGCCTATAGTTTTCTTTCTGAATGTTCAGTCACACTTGTTTTGATTATTGCTTAATTGTTAATTGTGTTTATTTGTGTTATTTAGGCTACAATTAGAGGCATGTAGGCTATCATCTAGCCGTGTTAATCTGGTAAATTGTCATTAATCGATGCCATGTCTATGCAAAGATAATTTAAGGTCGCCTAATTAAATTTAGTAGCCTATACCACCCTGCTAGCAAAACTTGCCTGACATCACACCTGGGCGCTACCCGCAATGTAGACTCTGTAGGAGGACCGCGCGCCAACCGTCCCGGCGCGCACTCCAGTTAGTGTGTGTGTGTGTGTGCTGGGGTCTGTTATTTACCTGCCTGGTGAAGAGGATGGCGGCGTCGTGGTGGCTCGGCTGGTCATCGCCCAGCGGGTTCTGTTGGCTCTGCCACTTGCAGAAACTCTTGAGCGTAGAGGCGGCGTTCTTGGAGACCTCGAGCCCCTTCTCTTTCTCCCCTACTGTCATCACCTTCACCACCGACAATCGGATAGGGTTCTCGATACTAGCGTGTCCGTACAGTTTGGAGGCGATGGAGGCGAGCGTGAGCAGGTAGTGATATAGGTCCTTGCCGTATTTCTTCACCATGGAATCGTCCGCCGCTAACAGCAGCTCCACGTGCCGAGCGCGGGAAACTGATCTTTTGCGCCGCGATCCACGTATGTCCTTGGAGAAGGCGTCTGCTAAGCGACTAAAGCGTTCCTCGTTGGACGAAATGTGGTCGTTCCGTCCACGATTCCCTTTCCCGCGTCCTTTTCCCCTGTATTTAGGCCTACCTGCTCCGTGCCTGCGACCCTCGCGCGTCCCGCAGCTCTTGCGTGCGGGCATAGCTTCAAAGCTGAAGCTCTCGCGCATGAATAAGTGCAGCGCGCTCTCCGCGTCCTTGTCCTGCAGCGCGCGCACGTCGTGCTCGTGGCCCTTCACCCTGACTAACGGCGCTATTGTGTAGCGCGCGTGTTTCACGGCGAAGAAGCCCTCGAGACCCCTGCCGCACAGGTTGAACACGGCCAGAGATTCTGGGTTTGAGTCCACGGTCCCGCGGTACACGCACTCACGGTGCGGAGGAGCGGAAATTGCGCCTGTGGCAGTTCCCAAAATTGCGAGTACGTACCGCGGACTGATATGTGAGAGTACCGCCTCGTCCCGCTCCATGTCCAACTGGAACCGGCGACCGTCCAGGTAGAGCAAGTAGCCCACCTTTCCCCCTCCGTGATAAATCCGGTCTACGTTCCGAACGAGCCCATCCGCCCGGTTGACAGGTGGGAGCAGCGACTCATTCGCAGGTGGGGAATATAAGGACGGGTAAGGAGATCTCCCGGAGGTGCCCAGAACCGGGTAAAGGAGACAGAGCAAGAGAAGTCCGGTCCACAGCGGCATGGCCGTTAACCCCAACAGCAGACACACGGCTGGGACACCCGTTACTGTTATAACGGCCCCGGCACCGCGTCGCTACGGCTCGGACAATCTACTTTTAGCGCGTATTCCGTCGCAAAGCGCATCCTTGTCAGTTCAAACTGGACAAACAAGCAGCCTTTAATTAAAATAGGGAAGAAAGTAAACAGACAGAAACAGAGAGCGAGATACAGAGACAGTAGCGATGCACGGGTGAGCAGAGAGAGAAAGCTGAACTTGGAGAAAAACAAAGTTTCCTCTTAATAGGAGCGGAGGAGAGAAGTCCTGCCCCTTTGCGCTCGATCGCCACCTCCCCCCAGCACACCCGACCTCTGTTGGGATAAAGAGCAGAGCGAGAGAGAAAGACGTCATATCCAAATGTCTCCTCCAAGGTATCTTTCCTTTTGAGTTTCTAAGGTATATTTCCTTAAAGAAAACTCACCTGCACAGTTGTGCAGTTTAGTTGTCAGCACTAAATAATAAATACATAAATAAATAATCCACAAATTTGCTGGTAAAATATAACATAAAACAGAATTTAAGATCTAAGCTTTAAAGTTGTAAATACAAGTTTAACATATAATCCTCATGCTTTCTGAAATCTTGACATAAATTAAGAAGTTACCTTTAAAATATAACTTTATAAAACCACAATGGGAACTGCCTAATACATTTCTAAAAGTGCTAGATTATATGTATAGGCTAATCACATGTAAGAGTCATAAACAATAACACCCAACAGCAGCAACTACTATAATCCTAAAAAAACTATGCTCTTAACTCATGTTGGTTATTTTTACACTTCTCTCAGGCTGGTGAATAATTCAGGACTAGAAATGTCTGGGTGCATAGTTACAGCAACTATGGCTGGAAATAGATAATTTATAGCTATACCGAATAAGCTTTGTGTGTGTTTGTGTGCGTATGAATGAGCACAGTGGGAAGTTCTGTATAGACAATTTCTGTCTATACTGTATGTGTGTGTCAGCAGCTGTGTAGGATATATTTATTGTACCTTCAGGAAATCTTGTGATGGTCTCAATGGGAATACCTGTGCACTTAGAGGGATTAGCCATGCATACCTTTACACACGCACACACACACCAACTAGACAATGGCTACTAGGCAGGGCCGTCACACAGCACACTGTTCATTTAGTCATGGTGAGTCACATGGCAGCTATTAGAACAGCTCTAGAGATGGAGACATTGTGTGTGTGCGTGCGTGCAGAAGTAAGCTCTTTTTCTACACACACACACACGCACACACACCCCCACACACACACAAATAGCCTATGGTCATAAAAGCCTTAGAATCTCTTGTATGTATTATATTTCAAACATGTCACCTGCATCAGAGAAGCTCTTGTTGTGTCCCCAAAGCACAGCTCTAATAATCTCCTGTGCATTAGAGCAGTGTGTGTGTGTGTATGTGTGTGTGTGTTTGTGAGTGTTGGACACAGCCAGTGGGTGTAGAAGCGGGGGCGGGCGGACACTTAAAGTCTGGCCAAACCGGAACACCATGTGCTACCACCCTAAGCCTAGCCACCCCTTTCATATCCCAACGTGGCACAGTCCACACATTAAATGGTCCACGCCTCCACAGCCAACATGCACAGATCCACACTTGGTGCACACGCAGAAATTTAGTGTACAGACACGATGCAAGACAAAACACAAAAGCACACACACACACATATACTTCAATACTATGCAAATTAAATATGGAGATCATTGCTGTTTATGCTAAATGGGTGAGTTTGTGCAGTCAAAACACCCGCTGTTATGTCTCAGACAAGTTGTAAAGTGTCAAACTTGCTGTTAAAAGGTATAGTAAGTCATTCTGGAGAAAGATGGTTGATATTTGAACTCAAATCAAAACAAAACACTTCTCCCTAAAAGCCATAGGGTGCTACCTCAGAAGCTCCACCCCACACATTTGAAACACATTGTGAAGGCTATGATATTCTTGTTGTGTGCGGTTCCTAATTACGGAGCCAGGGCTGTGTAGAAGCATCAGATAATTTTTTCAGTACAGAGACGTTATAAGGTTGGGGACCATGAGGAGATATATCTGCTGTAGATAGGCCTACTTACCATGTACACTGTGGTGTACTAACAAAACGCATATACTGTACATTGTACAGTGTTTGTTATATGCGTTTGTTAATACCAAAACAAAAAGGAATTTTGTTTTTAAAAGTAATTTACACGCGTAAGTCTACTGTCAAGCATCAGCCATGTCTAATTTACCGCAATTTCCCGACTATTAACCGCACCGTATATTAACCGCAGGTCAGTATTTTATGTAATTTTTTAAAATAAATGTCGGGTTGGAGGCATTTTTATGTTAAAAAAAAACAACATAAGGTCTGACACCAACCACTTCAATATAGCGGTATGCGCTAGCTAGGGTACGTAAATCATGGTAGGTTGCTATTGCTTGCTACTGTGTTATTAACAAGCCAAGTCGCCAACAAACAGCATGGCTATAAAAATGGCGTTATTAATATACATCTGTGCTTGCAGGAGATAAGTGAACATGCTCAAGTTATGTGTATTTTGTGCAGCTTCCTACTCAAAGTCTAAACTACTGCCAGACTAACTTTTCTGTTCTTCGTTTATTTCCAAGTTCAGTTCGAGTTGCTAGCGGTGGCCAGGGAGAAGGCATATCCATTAGTCAGTAGGTAATAATAAAATAAAAACACACACAAAAGCATGTTCCTTTTCTGTTCAGAATTTATTTCCAAAAAGCAACGGCGCGGTCTTTAGAGAAGTAGGCTGCACAATCTCGCCAGATCACCATTAAGGTTAAAGCGAATCTTGTGTTTAGCGTAATGTTGTAGTACTCGAGACCGGTTTCAAGACCAATTTTGGAAGGTCTGGTCTCGGAATCGACTGCATTTTTACTCGGTCTTGTCTTGGTCTCGGACCAAGAGGTCTCGGGATTTTACTTCGAGACCGGTCAAAACCATAACTGCGGGAATATAATTATTGCCGCCCGGTGAATGTCTAATGATAATTCTTGCTAAGTAAATCCTCCCTTAAATTTCTAATGTTTTACTTAACGTTCTTCTGCCACTGGGCAGGCCGGCTGGCTGCAACTGCAGCGCATCGCTGTGTGTTTGTTAGACTGGGCCAAACTAATACTTTCAATATTGATGGGAGATATAAGCAACCCCTCCAGTCTTGGAATGATTATTTAAATGCTTAGGTCTGATTGGCCTAAGAGTGTTTTCAATATTGAATTGAACGCAAGGCGGTGTACGAGAGATCTTTCATTTTAGATTCTTATCCAAAATAAATTGAGTGCAGGGCAGGCAAATAAATACGTGTGCAACATTCCAAGCTTGGGTGCCAAATGTAAAAGACAGAACACACAGGCCTATGTTGCACCCCATTATTATATAGTTCTATGGTTGCACTCAAGCCTCTCAAGTTGGACGTGACCTGGATTAATCAGAAAAACTCATCTTTTTTTCTATATCTTTTTGTCAACAGAGTGGAAATTAGCTTACTGTATGCTTTGTAGTAATTTTAGTAAGATTTGTTTGTGGGCCATCATGGAAGTCCATGGAAAATACAGTATTTGGAGGTGTTCAGTGCAATCCAGCTGGGAGGAGGCCTCGGGGAAGACCCAGGACTAGGTATAGAGATTATATCTCCACACTGGCCTGGGAACGCCTTGGGATCACCCAATCAGAGCTTGCTAATGTGGCTCGGGAAAGGAAAGTTTGGGGTCCCCTGGTGGAGCTGCTGCCCCCGCAATCCAACTCCGTATAAGCGGATGAAGATGGATGGATACATTTTAATACTTCAATATACAATTAAATACACTGAGAATTTAATAATAGATACATTTGAAAAACTAAAGATTTATGTTAAAACCAAATCGAGCACTGCATGCTAGGTAAGCGATGGCACACATTACAGTATGATAACACATTATCATCCTTCAAAGCTTTAACAAAAACCACACACAAGCTCATATCCCTATACAGTGTGCTTGCTGATTTTCTCTGAACTGCACACACTCAAAACATTGGCTCATTCTTAATCTCCGTCAACATTTATGCCAGAGGAAGCATATGGACAGAACTGCCCCCTTCACCCCACACACACACACACACACACACTGCTGGTTTACGCATAATACATACTCACAACCTTAATACTGCTACACACATTGATCACACGTGCAAACCAACACATATGATATTGCATGCCATGCGTGTGTGTGTGTGTGTGTGTGTGTGGGGGGGGGGGGTTTACATCTCACTGCTAATTTATGCTAATAGGATATAACATGTAAACTACTAGAGTACAGTATCTATCTATATATGTAAACCTTTTTTATGTCACGTAAAATAAGTACATTTTACTTGTTATTCTCATGTAGGCTACTGTACATGTACAGAAATTAATGTCCAGATCATCCTCTCCAACCCCAAGAACATGCAGCAAGAACAAGCAATAAGGCCTGAACTACTAGAAAACGTGTGGCTACACCATCCTTTTATGGTAAATTTGTATATAGCTAGATTTTCTTTAAATTGTACCATTATAAGATCATATCTGAAACCTCGGTCTACATTTACAACCTTTAAAAATGATTAATTGAGCATGTTTGTGTTTTTTATAGTAAACAATGCAGCATTTTTCACACCCATATGTGTTTTTTGGCTGTTTTTGTGTACAGGATGTTTATATAATATGTCAATACGAAAAAGAAGAATGATCAGGTCATATAGATGATGATGTACTGGAAAATAGCATACCAAATACTGTCATAGTAAACATACAGTACATATGTGGTAGAAAACAAACCCAAACATATTAAAATGCGAAACAATAGCCCCAGACTCCGCAGAGGTTCAAATGAACTTAACACAGGATAAGAAGCACATCTGTACACTAACCACTCCTAATGAGGTCTGCCACTCCCATGATGTCATGGTTGCCAGTCTTCTGGTAGTCTGACGGAACATTCTTGCATTTAAAACAGATGTTGAGCTTTGTTAACTGCTTGATTAAAAAAAAAAAAGTCTGTGTTTAACTACAAAACAAAGTATAAGCTGACACAGTTTGAGAAATGATCTGAGATATCAGCTTTGTAGACATGCTGCTATGATATAAGGAAACAATGGAAGTCAATGCACACTGGAAACTGCTGTAGTAGTTTGAGTAAGAGATCATTTATTTCCCAATGTCAACATGTGGATATATTGAGTAAGATGAGTCAGCAAATGTTCAGCCCCTTTTAACAATTGAAATCATTTAAAAACACGAATCTGGTTTCATTCTGTGTCCCGATACAGAAGTTACATAATAATATTAGAAAATGTTGTCATGCAATCACCCCACCTCTTTGTTCTGCCATTTCTGGCCTACTCACTTCTGCACTCACTTGTTCTCATCTCCCTTTCAATTTGCCCACCCATCCCAGTTCTCTTTCACTCTCCCTTGCTTCTGCTCTTTTGCAGGTGTGTTCTTAGGAGCCTTTGGTTACCATGGCGAGAGAACACCACCCACCTCCTCTGCTACAAGTATAGTAGCTCCAGAGAGAATATATGGAATATGGAAGTGCCGTCTGTTGGAGGTTCCAACGGACGGCACTTCTGCATTCGAGTTTTGGAAGGCGGGGGGTGACCTTTCACCCTATATGCAGACCTGAATGACCCAGCGTTACATGCAAATCAATGGGGATGTACACGGATTTCGCCACAATATTGCAGATTATATCTCTCTGGTGGCATTCATGGGTATTTTGAGTATATAATATATACTGTTACGGTATTTCTGCAGCAATCTGTTTTGAGGTAAATTGACTTTGTGTCAGGCCATGCATGGTAGATTTAGCTGTCTGGGCGCTATTTTTGTCAGCCTCCACAGCGAAGCTCCAGCCTTGGTGACAGGCCCACTTAAGAGAGCGTTCCATTTTTGCTCCATTGAAAGGCATTACAATGCTCTATCATTGAATAATTATAAATAATATAAATATATATAAATATAAATCTTTGTAGCTACAGTACCTCATGTATTCTTGTTGACAAACACAAAAATGGAAACACCTATGCAGGTTTTATTTAGACAGAAAGTAGTAAATAAAACCATTAAAACATCAGATAAACTTCATAACATAAAAACAAAATACAAAAAAGACCTGTACCTGAAGACAAGAGTTTGCACTAAATCAGCTGATTCATAGCTCCCTGGTGCATCTAGATTTTTTTTTACGCCGTTATTTAAGTTTTAATTAAGTGTCAGATAACCTGGTTGCAGACTCCTGCTTCAACCTTTTTGTTTGTCAGTTGAGTGTGAAATCAACATCACATTTCTGACACATCTGACAACTACATGTCCTTGTATAAAACATGTTTTTTCAGCAATGACATGCCATTACAATGTCATTATTAAAATATAAAAAAATAAAACATAAATCACAATTTGAAACCTAGTGCTACGACCTGGCTCATGGGCCGTAAACCCAAACAAACTAAACTCTTAACTAACAAACAGAATAACATAGAATGAGGTGTGAGAGTCTGTAGGTGTATGTACTGAATATATGTGGTGCGTGTTGCATGCTAACCAAACAAAGAAACAAACCAACAACAACGAAACAAACCAACAACAACATGTGTGGTGCCAAGAGAGTCACCCAGACAGTGTGCTGCACACACCTATATAATTGATACGCCCAGGTGTACATCATTTGCCTGATTAGGGCCTACCCAGCCAATAAGGACCAGAGGCCTACTGAAACAAGACAGGGCCGTCACACTAGTCATTGAGTCTATTGTAGCCTACACATGGCTATGCAGTTGTGTGATATAGCCGATATGTCCAAGTAATAGCTTAGAGAAAACAATTAAATCCTCTACCCACATAAACCAGCTAGTAGCAATTACATTATCATTCAGTCTGGATATCAGGCTAAGGCCTTTTTACACTAAGCGCAATGCAAAAAAGCGATGCGAAAAAGCGAAATTTTGACACCAAACCAATTACATCTAATGCAACGTGTTATTTCGAATGTTCAGACATAATTCCACAATGATTTAATGGGTGTGACAAAAAGTAGGTCTACAAGACAACAGTGTTATGCAGTACATGATTGACTGACACGTTTGGTGTGGTGCCTTCCTTTATAGGTAGCCTGCTGATGCGCTAATCCGGAGAAGAGAGAATGAGGCTGCTTTAGGCTGGGCAATATGGACCAAAAGTAATATCATGATATTTTGTTTGTGGGTTAAATGCTCAGTTGTAAAAAATATGTGACATGCCTCAAATGCCTTACAAGCCTTTGTTAATAATAAAGTGCAAACATATGGTTCCTCTACCTGTTAACGAATAGGTTATCAAAATGTTAATTAAAAATTACTTCCCAGTAAACATAATGTTGAGCAGCTCTGTCCTTTAGAATGTTTTATTGTGTATATGTAAGTAATTAACATATGACATTAAATTATCAAGGACTTAAAATATAAAAATCCATGAATAAAAAGAAATACATTAAATAATGTTTGCTAAAAAAAACAGAAATAATCTTATCACATGTAAGTATTACTTTCTTTATCACACACAGTAAATGTTGTATACTACATAAACTGAAACATTAAGACTGACATAATGCCATAGCTATATACATCAAACATCAAATGCCCTTACAGTGTAAAGAAAAACTTATTGGCTTTCTCAGATTTGCATTCATTTGGAATGTTCTGATTTAGCAGAGGTAAACACAAAATATTTTATTCACAGCTTTCGATTTTTTTTACTTTAAACACTGTGGGGTTTACATTCAAACACCCTTTTAAACACAAGCTAAAGTTAAAGCTAAAGTTTGATGGTCTCAAAACATAAAGGTGTAAAATTTTTATTTCAGCAGTGCATACATTGTAAAGATTAAAGTTAAAGCACAGAATTTTCTCAAAAGTAAAAATAATCCATGCTTTTGGTTTGCGTTAAATTTTAATTTCTATTTACACGTATGCCTATTATACTTTTAACAGGCATGCATGTATGCCCTGTGTTTATGGGGTGGTATGTCACTGTACACCTATTATATATTATATTACAGACAGGTTAAACATGATAAAAGTGGTACATTTAGCTGTATATATTTACCATGTATATACACACAGACAAGGCTATGGATTAGATCTGCATAGTATTCAAGCAAAATTAAATATATTTAATACATTTAAATATATTGTATATACAAATAGTGGATTTTGCATTCCACATAAAGGCACCAACAGAATGATACACATTTGTTGGAATAATGGAATAATCTAATATTAAAATATATATAGACATTGAAATCCTATTTATAAAATGTAAGTAATAAAACAAAGTGGTTTGTTTCTATAGCATAAACTCATAGATAATAGGCCTGCCGTGCAGGGACATTCAAATTTTGCTAGAACATATTTATTAATTTTAAATAGTCTGAGTTTAAGAGTGACTAAATAATAATTTATGGTTAAACTGTCAATAACTGAGTATTGATTAAATTAGAAGCAATTTTGCATTTCCAAAGAGTAACTATTATCAGAAAAACAAACCTATTATTATGATTATGATTGATTATTATGAGCCTCAATATGATAGGGCAAACAGATTGTATGAAAATAATGTATAAAATAAATGTCCAACTTCCAAGACACTTGAAGTGACAAATCACTTTACCATCACAACCTTAGTATGGGGGCCCATTTGTGCTACTCAGTAATCAATTAATCAATCACCAAATCTAAAATAAATTTATAATTCAATAAAGAAATCTACAAATCAAGGTTAAATAGAAAAATCAACACATTTTGATAATGAAAAGGGAAATTAATAAATGAAAAGGTTAAAAATAATATTAAAATCAATATTATGGATAATTACAATTCAAAATAAAAATTTCCTAATGTGACAAATGTGGCCATTGCCTTTTCTTTTTTTTTCTTTTCGATGGCCCAATTGTTCCAGAACCGTTTACATTTTCCATTGAATTTTTTCTTCCCCTTGCCATTTGTGTGTGGGAGGTAAACTACTATCAATCAAGATGTTACCAAAGTATTGATTGTGCAGTACTTCTTGAAACTATTGTATCGCTTCTGATAGAACCTCCACCATGGTGGTACTGCTAAGCTCATGAATAGAATGTAAACTTTTAGGTTTACCTTACATTTACACAAATGGGAGAGATAGCAACCAGCTGCCATTTATTTTCAGTGAGTTGGTGATAAGGCAAACACGTACGAGTAAGTCAAGGTATATTTTATGCAAATGCAATGTGACAAAGAGTTTACCGATGGGAGTGAAGGCACGTTGCTGAAACAAACGATCCAACCAATAAGTAACCAAAAGCCAGGAATACCCATAAACAGTAAGTAACAAGCATGTCTCCTTCTCCTTTTCAATAAGAATGTAAATGGTTTTCTTCCCAGCAAATCTCTAAAATACACCAGTATTGTGCAAGAAAACCATGTGCTGATATAAAATAATTTATAAAAAAGTTGTAGTCTTTGTTAATATTCAAGCCAAGGCATATCAAATAATTTTTTTCAGTGAATCTGTCAAGTACAGCATTGTGCTTGTGAAACAGTTTGTGCATGTAGAAGACATTTATAAAGATGGCTAATTCCAAAGCACAAAGGCATATGATCTTGCACCTGCAAGACAGTTGTTGCAGTCTATGTCGCCACGACTTAGGGCTTTTGTCTCTTACAACCGAGACAAGCCCACCTCCTGGAAATGACTAACAGCAGTTTACGTTCCACTCTCAAGAGGCTAGACTCTAGTTTGCCCATTGCTATTTAAAAAAAATAGCAATAGGCAAATTAAACATACAATAATCAATTGCTCCTGAGATCATAATTAAAAAAAAGATATAAATATATACGGTCACAAGTATTTAGAATTGTAAAATTTGATTTTAATATGAATATTTTGGGGTTGGTCTTCGCCAGGGCTACGCTTTGTCACCAATCCTGTTTGTGGTATTCATGGACAGGATATCGAGGCGTAGTCGTGGTGGAGAGGGGTTGCGGT
>JAODTR010095504.1:0-13611 GCA_025399935.1 Amblyopsis rosae | reverse complement strand
TTGGCCGAATCTTTTTAATGTTGCGAAGATGGAAAAATGCAATTTTGGTAACCTCTTTAATGTGCAAATCAAAAGAGCGCACAGTCAAATATCACTCCTAAATTTTTTGCTGAGTTACTCTGAGTAATATTACAATTGTCAAAGTTAAGTGCGGCATTATCTGGGTTTAGGTGCAAAAAATTTAAGGACATCCATTGTTTTATTTCCAAAATGCATGACTTTAATAATTTGAGGTTAGACTGGTTTTTGAGTTCCTTCCTATAATGTCTCTTGACTAAGTCAGTTAAGTTATTATTTCACCCCCACTGTTGGCTGTGTCATTAAAGCATATGCTGTGTAATCTTTCTCTCCTCTTCAGGTGATGAATGGTGCTATCCTGCAGCAGGTGTTTGTGGTAGAGTTTGTTGTGCAGTCCCAGATGTGTGATGACTGCCACAGAGTGGAAGCCAAGGACTTCTGGAAAGCTGTGGTGCAACTTAGGCAGAAGGTAAATGTCTGTCTGCTTCTAAACACGAGCCATTTGTGAAATCTCCTGGATGTCTTAATGTTTCACTTGTACAAGCAAAAGTCTTAATTGTCCTGATACAAATGAAATTAAACGACTGAAGAAAATTGCTCAATTTGGTTTAATCTGGAGTGGTATTGATGAGTATATTTAGATCTGTATTTTTAGAGACCTGTCATATTGTGTTTTTATATGCATTTTCTTTGACAGACTACACACAAAAAGACATTCTACTACCTTGAACAACTGATTTTAAAGCACAAACTTCACCAAAATGCCCTCAACATTAAGGAAATCCATGGTAAGACCCCTCCCAATACATAATCTAAAGGTACGCTCTTCCACAGGTGTCCTGGCCTGTTTTGGTTAGAAACGCAGCATGCATTAGGTGGCTTGTGCTCCTCTACTCTGCAGCACTCATAGGCTCCTCTCGCACAGTTAGTCTGCACTAGCACACTGAGCTGGGTGCATCATAATGCACTTGTACATTTGAAAACAAAGTTGAATTTAACAGGGAAATGATTGTCATTCCACAGACTGTGTGGGTTCCGGCCTGGTATGATTGCACCAAGTGCTAATTTGCGCGTGCCGTTAACGCACAGTAAACCATGCATACACTGGCTCCAATGAGTTTCCTAACGTGGCGCTGTTGATTTCACAATGGCATCCCCTCCTTGTTGCCAGTAATACAGTGTGCTTTAGGGTCTGTTTACAGACTGCTTGTTATGGACTTAAACAACACACACACGCACACACAGCCCCAGTTATTCACATATAGTACTCTTGATCCAGTTATTTTGGTCATTGCTTAGCAGCCGCCCCCCAGCTGTTTGGACAGTCTTGTTAAAGAGAGTTTGGCCCTGTATTTCCATCACAAATGAACACCATATTTCGTCAAGAGTTAAAAGCATTTTGGAAGCTCGACACGTGGCTCCCATATTGTCTCAAGTCCTCATCTTCTCAGTTTCGTTCATCATCTTCGTTTGTGTGCCTCTCTGCACGCCCTTGTTTGCGTGCACGTGCGTTGGCGGTGGGGCTATAGCGCATGTCTGTAGTAAATGCTATTGGTGGAAAGCTCTTGGCTTTACTTGTAATTGTTTCTCTCCCAGAGGGGATTGATTTCTACTACGGGACCAAGCAGCATGCCCAGAAGATGGTGGACTTCCTTCAGTGCACGGTGCCCTGCAGGTGAGACATGCTTGGGTTTGGTTCCTGTTGTACGGGCCAGCTGCTCTCAATGGGCATTTAGAGCACTGCCATTGCACACCGCCGCCCTGCTATTGACACACCGTGTTGACATAACTGTTGGTGTTGAGCAGCAGCACATCAAACGGCGGTCCTGGCTTTATGTAATGTGTGTGTTGCATATGGTTTCCTGTTTTAAAAAGCAGTCTTATCACACTCTGTATTCTGTTTTTGCAATTGAGTGTACTTGACAATGCTGTTTGTTTGACTTTTATAGGTCAAAAACATCACAGCGCCTTATCTCCCATGACATCCATTCAAATACGTACAACTATAAGAGCACCTTCTCCATGGAGATTGTTCCTGTCTGCAAGGTATAAACGGACACGTGGCTGTATACTGTTATTTTTCATTTATTCACGTTTGAGTCATTTTCTCCTACCCAGTAGCCCCTAATGCATGTTCTTTTTTTTTCTTTCTCATCTGGGATATATTGTTTCATAAAATACTTTCTGTTCTGCTGGCATTCATTTTAAAATCCTTGCCTGGCCAAGTATCGTTTTTATGTTGGCTCACTGTCTTGACCAGTAGAATTGTATTCTTTCACTCAGTAGGCCACAATAACCGGCTGTGACGTGCACACTGTTCAAATAGTAAAGCCATTATGCTGATGTGTTCTTATCCATCTGTTCACCCCTTGCAGGTGACCAAGTGTCAAATGGCCATATTTAAAAATAATGTAAATGCACATGCATAGTAATCATATAATCGATAATGTAGCGTGTGTACCGCTAGCTAAAACCGCCTAGCCTTTGGCACGTTGGGGGTGAGTGGGGCTATTTGTGCCTGGATTTACGGCTCTAGGTGAAGTCACCGTAGCTTCCATTAACTTATTACGCGTGTTGCAGTTGTTTTGTGCAGCGGCTGTGCAGAATAGCCGGCAAATTCGGCATTCATACATAGACTTGGGGCAGGCACAAATAACCAATAACGCAGCCAGGAGGTAATCGGGTTTAACCCTTTACACGGTAAAAAAAAATTTCAATCGGGTCATGGAATAGGTTATACTACCCCTCTGCTTCAATCTGGTTGGGCCTTCCTCTTACGATTGGCTTTTAGCCTGACTCCAATCAGAATAATGGGGTCCATGTAAACGCATCTATTGATCCTCATAATAATTGCTGCGTGCGTGGTTGCCAGGACAACGTGGTATGCCTTTCACCGCGCCTGGCCCAGAGTCTGGGGAACATGGGGCAAGTTTGTGTATGCATCCGTGTCACCAGCACCATCCACCTCATTGACCCCAACACCCTGCAGAGTGAGTATGCCTACATGACACTGCTACTCTGCACCAAGCAGAACTGCTTTGCACACACCCATCTTCTCCTTGCCCCCACTCTGTAGTGATCACTCTAGCCTTCCATGTGTAATTGGAGGCAGACGTCTTGACATAGCGTGCATCCCAGACCGGAGCACATGTAGTCGACAGAAATGGACACACGCACATCTTTATTCAAGTATCGTTTTTTTGTATTAATAACATGAAGGCCCTGCAACCTTTTTGTTAAAATGCCATCTTCACTACTGTGACACATTTCTGTCAGAGCATATCCATTTTGATTTGATCCCCAAGAGCTGTGTGTGGGTAAGTACCTAGGCATACAGACCATTTTGCTAACAAAGAACAGTCTCCTGAGCACTTTGCCTAAAAGAGAAATCTTAAACGTTTGAATAATTTATTATTATTATTAGATACATGTGTGTCAGGCCAATATATTGGGCTATGTTATTTACCAGACTGCAGGGTCCTTGAGTCTGCACTCTACTAAGTGGTCTTGGGTCTGCCGACCACATGTTCATAGCGGCCCCCTGACTCTCAGCAGCTTCCTTCTGATCCTAATCAGCGTGTACACGCATGAGCTCAGCCAAGGCAACATGCAAGGTGCATTTGAGTACGTGCAATCAACACAAGAATGTGTGAGATTAGCATGACATTTTGAAATGCACATGCCATTTTAATCAGTGTTTAGTGCCTAGGCTAAACTCTTTCCAGAACACTATTTTACCAAACCTGCTGCAGTGAGCAAATTACCTAGCCTAAGCCCTGCCCTTTTCACTTGTCCAACCTTGTTACTGTAACTAGGTTGGCAGGAAAACAGACAGTTGACAGGAGGTTCCGTCTGATTTGGTAAATGATTTGGAGGACATGCTAAAAGGGGCGGGCTTATGATTTGTCAATTAGGTCATTTACAATTTTTGTTTTGTTCTTAATTCTTGTACTACAGCTTCACATTTTTCCTGAAAGTTTAAAGCTGCTGCACATTGGATTTGAGTTTTATGAGAGCAGTGACACACAGAGGCACGGGCTGTCAGCCAGAGATATTCAAACAGCATTTACCTCACTGAAAGAAATGACACAACATTTATACCTTTTTAAATTCCTACCTACTACACCTTAAATGTCACTCTCTTATATCCTAACCTGCAAGTTGCCGAAGTGGATGGGAACACATACTGGCGTATCCCGTTTAACAGCCTGTGTAACCCACGACAACTAGAGGAGTTCATTGTCATTGACATTGACATAATTCGAGACCAGAAACTGGGGGCAGGAGCTGGCTTGAGGTCGAATAAGGTGAGTGTATACAATATATTGTGAAATGGGGCAATATTAAAAATTAAATACATTTTGGAATGCTACATTATTCCTGAATCCCCCTCTTCCATTCTTCCGTCCGATAGCACACTCTGGCTGAGGTATGGGTTCAGAAAACCTCAGAAATGAACACCAGTCAGCAGTATCACTGCCGTACGTTCATGGGTCACCTTCTTAAAATTGGAGACCTAGTGCTGGGGTAAGTATTTGAGCATAAAGGCCCATATATGCTTCTGCATCAGCTATGGCGTAGCTTGATCGCACTGGTCTGTCATCCGCGCGGACCTGTGCTCATTGACTGCGCATGCGATTTATGCGACACCCTAAAATGCAGAAGTTCCATGACCTGTTTATGCACCAGAATTATAACACACATTGAGTGTAAACGTTTTGATACAGGCATATAAAAATATTTCTCTCCACCGAATCTCTTAGTTCCACCAACATATATCATAGAAAACAATCTGCACACATAATAATAGTATTATAAAAGACTGCTTTTTGCTGCCTGAACAACAAGCAAATGCAATAGGGAAACTTGGCTCTCGATAGAACCCAAATAGAGTGTAAACGTTTTGAAATTAGCATATAATAAATATTTCTCTCCAGCCAATCTCTTAGTTAAACCAACATATATCATAGGAAACTATTTGTGCTGACGGAAGATGTTATTTATAAAAGACAGATTTTCGCTGCCAGAACGAGGAAATGCCTGTCTGGTCATGTGCAAAGTTGTAGTCTTTGTCAATGATGCTCAAGCAAGACATATAAAAACTTCTCTTTCCAGTGAATCTAATAATTATGCCAGGGTTGTTAAAGGGAGAGTCTGTGCACTTGGGCTATGACGTTGTGATAAACGTTGCTAATCCCAAAGCACTACATTTTTAGAGAGGTGCGCGTCAGTTTATGCCGTAGTTTGATGCTTTGGTTATGCCCTATTCGTATGTGACGCCATAGCTTTGACACAGAAGCATAAATGGGCCTTATTATCACTGATAATGGGAAAGGTTGACCATGAGATTAGCCTGTATTCGCTTACATTTAGCTTCAATAGCTGACTTTACCTTTAAATGACACACTGTGGTTTGTCCTCACAACAGCTTTTTGTTCTTATCCTTTAGCTTTGATTTTGCCAATTCCAACATAAATGATGAGTATCTGAATAAGATGAACCCTCATCATGTCCCAGATGTGGTAAGTCTCCTACTACGTTTTCAAGCAGGATTAATTCTCACTGCTGTAGAGTTGGTCAATCCTGCATTCTAGTGGCAATTCACAGTACTGCATTTAAGAAGGTGACAACATTGCATTGATAAAAATGTGCAAATGTTCGACATTTGTTCACCATCTTGTTGAAGGTTCTGATCAAAAAGAGCTACGACCGCAGCAAGAGAGTGAAGCGCAGGAACTGGAAGCTGAAGGAGATCACCATCGACAGGGAGGGAATGGATACACACGATGAGAGGTAAGAGTGCCACTTTTGTGTCCTGGAAATGCCTGAATGCCGCTGATTGATTAAGGAGATAAGTGTCCTCCTAATCCTCACATTCTGACAAAGGCCTTGTAAATTGCAAATGTCTAGTGTTTTTTAACAGAAATGGACTAAATAAAATGACGTTACTGATAGCATGAGCTGCTTCAGTTTTCAGTTCGATCAGAATCAGATTTATTTTCAAGAAAGTTGCACATAAGGGATTTAGTATGGTGTGTTTGGTGCATAGCTAAGTAATATATAATGAGTAAAATATACTGATTAGGACACAACAGTGTATTATTTGTTGATGCAACATTGCAGATATTTGTGCATATATGGAATTACATGTCCATCTTATTTATGATAGGAAGTAAGGAATACAATAGGAGAGGCTGAATGGAATCTATTTAATAGTACTGTATCATGTATGCCAGGTGCAAGACTAGGCATGGAACGATCTGAAAAAATCATATCACGATTATCCTGACCAAAATAATTGCGATAGACGATATTATCGCGATTATTTCTTATATTATTATTAAACTCTTAAAATGGCCCCAAAACATATGGAATCAATTTATCTTAAAATGTGTTAAACAATAATTTCATGACACATATTTACTATCTTTTTTGTGTGATTCTTTTTGTTTTGAAATCGGTATTTCAACAATGGGCAAGCAGAGCCCAGGTGATTGACTAGAACGATGCAGGCTAATAAATCAATTAGTAAATTCATACAATTGGACTGTACAAGTGAACTAGAAAGCTTTTTTTCAAGTCACTTGTGAGAATATTCATACTTATGAGGTTATCCATGATTATCATGATAATGGACATTCACCACGATACGATTGTCAGTATTTTTATCGCCATAAACGGTATTGTATATAGTCCCATCCCTAACAGCCTTTTTATGGCTAAAAAACTGTACAATAACTCCTAACATTAACTAATCACTCTGTTGTGATTGTATCCAAGCCCAACCTCTGCTGCTTAAATATAAATCCAACATTAAGTGCCAAACTCTGCAGTATCTTGAATGGCCACCGGAGGTTGTCCCCAAAACTGAGTCAGTACCCATAGATGCCGATGTTAACATGATGTCACCTAGGTGACGACATCAGAGGGGGTATGTTTGTAACACTGCAGCTCTCTCCATAGACAATACCAGGATTTTCTGGAGGACCTGGAGGAGGATGAGGCTCTAAGGAAAAACATCAACATCTTCAGAGGTAAGAAACCAGAGCCTCCAGTCATATTTGCTTCCTGCGTTCCTGCTTACCTTTTTCCTACTGGGGAAATGGGGGTGTAGTTATAATAGAAGGTCATTCATTAGACACACAGTGAGACACACACAGCAAAATTTCAAAACTGCACATCACGTAGCGTGCCCGATGGCTGTACGTTCTAGATGAAGTACTGTAGTTGGTATTTTCCACCACAATTGTAAGAGGGATACACCTTCACGAATAACCATGAAAATTATGAACTGTACCAGCCATCATTTCGCTATTTACATCTTTTATAGAAAGTACTGCAATATGCACACTGTCAGTTGCATAGGACAAATGATCAAATCAAACTTTTTTTGTATAGCACATTTCCTACAAGAAATGTATTTCAAAGTGCTTTAACGACTTATGTTGTATATAAATGGGACTATTACAGCCAGCCTAAATGGTCTCTGCTCAGGAATATGAAGCACTTGCATTGAGAACACCGTAAAATAACAAATAAAATCTCTACAGACAGTTCTTATCATTTCAGTTCGTATGATATGCTTATAATTTACACAATGCTCTTTTGGTTTACCATTTCATGTAGCCATTGCTCTGGCAAGACTCATCTAGCCTTGCGAGGCCGTCCTGATCTTGCAAGCTTCAGTTTAATTAGTATCCGTCTGGAAGCCCTCAATACAAAAGTGTTGGTCAACCGTGTAGAGAACGTTAAGGTCTAGCTGAAGTTCTTCCCAAGATGACATCGGCGCATGTCATATGCTTAGATTTCTACTGTCACTTTTGATTAGATTTTGTACATAATGACTGGACAACCTACATTTCATATTTTACAAATATATGTAAGAAAGTTAACAATGTATTAGCAACACCTTTATGACAAAGCTTTTTAATTGAGGAGCTCCAGACTGATACTAGTGGTGAAATTAATTTAGGATGGTGTAATTTCTGCTGCCTCCCTGCCTTTTGTGATGGACAGTTACTAAGTTCAAACCTTGTTCAACATTACAGACGCATCTAAGATCCCTGTGGAGAGTGACACTGACGACGAGGGAGCTCCATGCATCTCCCTCATGGAGATGCTAGAAGATCTTAGCCTAGCAGATGCCACTGGGGGAGAGGGTGCTGACATGATGACAGAATAAATAAGCAATCAGACTCCAGCATGTGTGCGTGGACCCCTATAGTATTCCCTGGACATGAATACAATGAGTCCTGTGAGAGGTGACACTTGTGCTGGCTATAGGACACCATGTTGTGCCATCAGGACTATGCATTTCTACCTTCATTGCTGGTCATTTGCTCATACTTATTTCCTAATTTCTTGGGAGGTAATTGTTGAGGCGTTGCAGTGATACAGTTATGGAGTGCAAGTACAAAATAAATATTTACCCATGGTTCAACATTAAGGCATATTGTGTTTGTATAATAATTTTTTTAAACTGTTGGTTATGTAAGTACAATTTTGAGCAGGATTGAAAGCTGAGAGTACTGTAAAGGTTTTTGTTTTTATGTGCTGCATCCATTAGAGGGCGCCCTTGACCATTCATAATTACAATTGAAAATATGCCTGTAGTAAATTATGCTGATATGGAAAGTAGTCAAGTCACTTTTATTTATATAGCCCTTAATCACATTGCAGTCTCAAAGAGCTGTACAGCCTACATTTTCACATGGGAACAGTTTTAGACTAAAATGAATACAATTAAAGAAAATGTACAATTAGCCTAATTCTCTATTACAATGAAAGTGGTATACTTATCACATTCTGTAGATTTATTCCCAGTTAATTTAAGCAAAGAAATAGGACACTTTTCAAGCCAAATCTGGTTGTAACTGATGGTTAAACCGAGGTGGTATCTCCTGTAAAGGACATATAGCATTCTATCAAGTTTAAATGTCCACACTCTGGATAGGACAATTGCGTACATTGGGATCGGGCTGACACAAGATGCTCTATTCATTCGAATACAACGTGCCAGCGCCAAATTCTTAATTTGCACTGGCAAAAGGGATCATTCAGGTCGTGAGCAAGATAGGCTGCCTATAAAATGCTTATAATGGTTAATGAAATGTACAAAATAGGCTGTATGGACTTGAATAACTGGGCTTGTAATACAGTGATTATTGATCGTCAGAATCATAAACATACGTAGCTTACATTCTGTACGTGCTTAATGGATACATTTAGACGCACATCACTAATTATTTTCCTCCCTTTGAGTTTTTAACCATTAATGCCGAGTGGGCAACGCGATGTTAATGCATAGGGTTAGGGAATGTTATCCGGTATGCGACAAACAGTAACAATGTCCTCATCCGATCACGGCGCTGCAATATTGTGTGTGCTCCTGAGCGCTCCCTTGTCCGACAAGTGCTGACGTCACGGCCCGTACTGCAGAACTGCCGCATGCCTACAGATGATGATCGACAGGATGCGACACCCGTGAATGCAAAATTGTAAAATGTTGCCTTTAATCCCCGTGATACCACTTTGCTGTATGCAATCATTTTTATATTCTTCTACTGTAGGGGGAGTCCTACCTACACGAATCTAGGCTGTTCCACCTGCTTCAGTGAACCAGGTGAGTGTAAACACACTAGTGGGTGTGGTGACACTGCGTTGTCTGTCCTACACGCAGCACTAGGAAAACAAGCAAGGCAGCTTTTCGTTTGCAGTCCGTTTAATTTGTCCCGCAGTAATACGGCATCAATAGCAATCTATATCTTAAGACATCTGAAGTCTGCTGTTGAGGTGAATTTATTTTTGATTTTTCTATCTTGCATTAAATACAGACGAGGAAGGCTATCTATTATACGGTACATAACTATAGTAGATAGGCTACTTAAAGTATAAAGCCAAGCAATATTAGGTTGTATAATACAGTTATGTGTTTGTAGCCTACATGAGAAACTTTTATTTTACTTATTTTAGTTTATGTGTGTGTGTGTGTGTATATATATATATATATATATATATATATATATAAATCTCAATTAATCCTGCGGTTAAAGTAGAGTAAGTAATGTATGCAATAGCATTTAATGTATAGGCCAAATCATAAGCATATTGCTTTACTCGTAGATCACCAACATTATATCATGATGGACCCATTTCAAATTTCACCCACATTTCAAAAATTGTACTCTGTATTTTTAAATATGCTTTGGTTTCCCTTTTCCCTCCTGAAGTAAGTTCTAGATGTAGCCTTGATGCAGGTGGCTCTCCTGCACCTGGCTGCACCTGTCTGTTGGCCAACCGCTCACTGTTGGAGAATGTAATGCCTACAAACGTAGTTTGGTTACACTTGAAATGTACCTTTAGAAATGCTTAGCCTGTGTGCTTGTGTTGAACATGTCTAGTTGTGGATAGTTATGGATTTTAGAGTCTACTTTATTGTTTCTAAAACCATAACCATTTCTCGCTTGTGTGTATTGCATGCATTAATGTGTTTTCTACTGTGTTTTCTGTAGGCTATACAATAGTTGTCACAGAATCCAAGAAAATAATTGACCTAAAGGTGAAATCAGTCAGCTATTGTAAGATAATATACTTAGTTAAATTTAGCATGGTCTGCTAGCTGCCCATTATGTGATGAAAAGAATCTGGTATTCAGCCCTAGCTCTGTAAATGTAAAAACAGTGCAGACCGCACCACACAGCAACACTATCCTAGGCTTCACAATGTGTGTCCAATGTGGAGGCAGAGCTTCTGAGGGAGCACCCTATGGCATTGACGGGAGAGGTGTTTTGATCGAGTTCAGATATCAACAAGCATTCTCCACCAGAGGGGACACGGAGCAGGCAGCTAGCGGGCCGTGATAGGTGCTGAATTTTACGTGTTGGTGTATTCTCTCACAATTGCTTGCTCCACCTTTAGGTGTGAGGATATTTTATGTATTTGTGACATTGTGTCATAAATGCCCTCTGGGTCTAATTTCTCTAAGCAACTGAATTACAAGTCAAGTGTCAACGAGGGCCAGGTTGGTTAATAATGCATGTATAGAGTTGATAATAATACATTAACGCAATGTAATTAAATAGACCTGTACATTGTAGCTGTTCTTTTTTCCACTTCAATAGCAGGTCAGGACCGGGTGATATGTTTAGCATTTGATCTTTTCTAATTGGATTGAAACAATCTTCCACGAGCTCTTTGCAAACTAAGGATTATGTCCCTCCTTTGAGTGTTTGTCTGTACATATCAGTCGCCACCCATTATTCCTCCTCTCCCTGCAGCCCACAGGATGAACTTTAAGAATGGGAAGGAGTATCTGGCCTGGCTGTACTACCAGTACATGCTCATCACTGGCATCTATGTCCTTGAACCCTGGGAGAAGTCAATCTTCAACTCCTTCCTGTTCTCTGCCTTCGCCATGATGGTCTACACCTCCTATATATTTGTGCCCGCACATGTGCGCCTGGCACTGGAGTTTTTCTCTGGTATGTTTGGCGGCCAACCTGAAAGTGCCATGACATTAATGAGCTGGAGGTGTCCAGGTGGATTAAAGGTATAAGTGATTTCTAAAACCATGGCTAAAATGTTGAACCTTCAGAACCTCTGGCCATATTAGACACCGCTGAACATTACTTTCACAGCCCTGGTGTGTAAAACCTCTTGAAAAGGCTGTTGTTCTGCATTGACTTTGTGTTCCATGTGTCTGGTGGTTATTGATTCTGTTATTTGGAGAAAGGTGTCACTGATTCACATTGACTCGTTGACTAGTGGTTTTGCACCAGAACTAGAATCATATATGCTGTACTCAATGCATTCTATTATTAATTGGCAGGGTGAATTGTCCATGTAGTTTAACATTTCATATGAAATAAGATTAAGAAGACCGTTTCGAACAATGCAGTAAACCAAAGTGTAGAGATCAGGGAACTGTCATGCAGTTATGAAATATACACACTGTGTTACATTACACACAATATAGTTGAAATCGAAATATTGATCAGTGCCCAGTAACAATTGTATCAGTGTGCATTTGGTAATCATTATGTTGAATTGTAAGGGAGCAACACTTGGGCTAAGCATGATTAAATATTGTTTCAGGCTTGGCTGTATAGTCTTGATCAACAACCTCTATCTGAACATATTCATGCAATATATGAAGTCAAATGCAAGATATATTACCACAGCCACACTGGCCTCAGAATGGAAAAATATCAACTTTTTGCACTTACACTGACAAGTGAAAAATAAATTGGATAAATGAAACTGCATCTGCCAGTGTGATTAGCATTTCATTTAGTAGTTTCCCCCAAAATATCATATTTAATGGGTTGTTGATTTAGCCTATATAATATAGTTAAAATGTATATGTATATGTATTTGTATGGAGTTATATATTTATATATTCAATGGTAAAGCTTTGCTGGTTACCATGTCAATTACCAACACTTTTATTTTATTATTTATATATACATATATGTTCTCTGATTTGAGAAGTGCTTTTACACATTTAGTTTATATTCCATTTTTATATTACCTTTTTGCGGTAGTCCTAGACTTTTATATTCTTATCTATACCAATACTGTTCTGGAAAGCTCCAAAAGAGGTTTTTAGATAGCACACATCTAATTTCAGTGTGCTAACAATATCACTGTATGTTCATGTAATATGTTTGTAATATTAGGAAAATAAAATGTTTTTAATATAACTGAGATGTTAATTTTCTTTCTTCCTTTTAGAAAAATATACTTACTATATGCACACAATTAAATTTTTAACATCTTTGGTTAAACCGTTTCAATTTTCAAATGATTTCTGATTAACAGAAGAAACACATTCCTGACACAAGAAACTCTATAACATACAGTCCTCACTAGGTAAGTAATAGGAGAAAGAGCTGCCCAAACCAGTCTTTCATTTTTTTTCTTTTTTTGGAAAGTGGAGGAATGAGTGCTCTGAAGCATGGCTTAGTCCCACTGCAAATACCAGGCAATCTATTGTCACACCTGGGATGTTATCTATTATCTGGATGCAGATTACTGCTCTGCCAGAAGGGCATGCTAGCTACTGTTGTTGTGTGGCAGTTTGCATTGTTGATTGTCCACTACATAAAACTAAGTAACTGGAATAAATAAGCCTGTTGCAGAAGCTCACAGGTGTAAATAGTGACAAAATTATATAATAACATAGGTGAATACATGTGTTTAAAAATACTTGTAATTGTTCTCTGCTCTAAGGTGCAGCAGTTTGGCTGTGCCTTAGATCAGGACAAGGTAACTATAATCAGGATGTTGGCATGCAATGGTCATAACATCTTACATTCTTAACCTGCCACACAAGTTCATCTTGAAAGTAACATTTGTTTTTCATCTTAGGTTTCTTATTCTTTTTAGGTCTCCATAAAAGTTATGTTTGAGGGATATTGGCTATAGACTACTGTAATGCATGAATAGCAATGCAAAACCAATCTGTGCTTTATTCATCCATCCATCCATCTTCTCCCGCTTATCCGGAGTCGTGTCTCGGGGGCAGCAGCTTCAGCAAGGGACCCCAAACGTCCCTTTCCCGAGCAACATCAGCAAGCTCTGACTGGGGGATCC
>JAODTR010095482.1:0-13614 GCA_025399935.1 Amblyopsis rosae | reverse complement strand
GACAACACAGCCCTCAGGTTCATGGGGGCACCCAAACCTCTCCACCACGATAAGGTGATGGTTCCCGGAGAGGATAATTATCGACATCTCAAAATTGTTACCCCTGGCTAAAATCTTAGAAACTCTTGTAAGTGAACAGCTAAAGTATTTTTTATACTCTAACTCAATTTTATCTTCACACCAATCTGGCTTTAGAAAGAAACGGCACAATTACTGCTACCATGAAGGTATTAAATGATATCATGGAGACTCGTGATAAAAACAGCATTGTGCCTTGATTTTTATTGATTTCTCCACAGCTTTTGATACAGTTGACCATGTTATTTTAAAGCAGAGATTGCTGAGCATTGGTCTCTCACAGCATGCAGCTTGTTGGTTTGCAAACTTTCTGTCGGACATAATGCCGTGCACCCAACTAGAAGGGCTTTCATCTATTAATTTAGTTGTGCAAAATGGGGTACCTCAAGGCTCTGTGCTTGGTCCCCTCTTATTTACTATTTATATTAATGATCTGCATACAAATGTGCATAACGCTCAACTTCACTTTTATGCAGATCATACGGTAATTTACAGCTGTGCTGCTAGTCTGGGAAAAGCCTTGGAAAACGTACAAGTTGCTTTTAATACTGTGCAACATTCCTTACCTAATTTGAAGCTCATCCTTAATAATAACAAAACTAAATTAATTGTATTTCCCCAAGCAAAAACGAGTACTCATGAACTTCCTCGGATCACTAATGTACAAGGGGTGATGATTGAAATGGTGACCTAGTTTAAATATCTGACTCTTTCTTTTAAATTACATATTCAACTACTTGCAAAAAACTGAGGTTAAAACTGGGATTTTATTTTAGAAATAGGGCATGCTTTTCTTTTGAGGCTAAAAGGAGGCTTGTCAGCCACTTTTATGCCTATGTTGGACTATGGTGACATTTTATACATGAATGCTTCTTCTCAGAGTTTGAAATCACTTGATACCCTCTATCTTAGAGGTTTGAGATTTGATTTGGAAACAATCATGGTGGGCAAATGCGATGACGTTGAAGTCGTGCGCGTTTCTAAATGGTGGATGAGGCGATCAAAACTGTTGTAGCAATTGGTTCCGCATTGTCCAATAGACTGTCCAATAAACATTTACCAGAGGTCTACGTCCAGTAGGAGGAAACTGTTAATACTTCCCAATGGAGCATGACCATAATCACAAAGTGAATATTGTCTGGTTACACCAGGCTACTGAAAAATTGTAATGTAATGGAAGAGAAAGTGAGTGGTGGAGGTTTGGCAGGCAAAGTCTTGGAGGGTCCTGGTTTAGTGGCGTCCTTGGGAGACCTTCACCTGTGTTTTCCAGTATCTGTAGTAATAATAACAAAATAACAAAAATCTTTAAAAGGCACTGCAAGCTTTTGCCTGTTCTGAAGTATTTTGTTGGTGGGTGGATAATGCTTTTGATATATCCAAGCCTCTGCAAACATGCTTTTCTGCAAGCTCTGAAGTTGATGGTGGAACGACAGGTGGCAACAGTCCAAGTTGACAGGGGTCATTGTGGCGGGGGGTTGTGGTGTTTGTGGTCTTCTGCTGACTATTCTTGCTTGAAGTTCTGGGATATAGTTGTACCCTTTTCAAGTTTTTTTTTTAGATAGACACTCCATCTTTTGACATTTTTATTGTACAATCTTTTCATGCTTGGGGAAATAAATAAGGTAAATCATTTACAGATATTTGATTAATTCACAATACTCACATTAAACAGGTAAAACTGGGGAAAAAGCTAACATTTTCTTGCCATCTGCTGTCAATTTGTATGGCACTGTCAGGAGGACCATGGCCTTGTAGACTGGGGGTGTGAATGCAAACCTCTTGCCATACCATACATGAGATGATTTTGGAAAGATTCCAAGTCTGCTGTTGATCTACAATAAGTAAAACAGACAGGCATTTGTTCTGTGTGAGTTATTTAGACTATCCTATGGACATCTTAAGAAGGAAAAAAAATATAAAAAACACAACCTAATCAATGAAATAGTTACCTGAAGGTGAGGTACTTGTGGGCATTCTTCAGAAATCTCTCCTTTCCGCTGAAGTCCTCAAGGTGGCCATGGTCACAGCTTTCAGTTTGCCAGGAGTGCTCTCCAATGTGGTGATGGTTCATAGATGCCGAAAGGGTCGACAAAGAATAACTTCACTAGTTAAGAATGGTACAAAAATCGTCTTTCACAAAATACTCAAAGTGTTCATATGTGTCTGCCTTCTTGCAACACCACCAAAAGTGGTTGGCGATGTCCTTGAGCCAAACGAGGATAATGTTGTGGCCTTTAACTTTTGAAGCTTATATTGCAAGAATAAACATTATAAAGGATATGGCAAGAAAAATGTATAAAAGTAGTGCTATACAGGTAACTTTTAACATTAATCTCATGAGACAGTAAAAGTTTTAATACTGTTACCGGGTACAATTGATACTTACTGTGAATAGCTTTTTGACCAGGTTCTTCACACCATGCCACATGTCTAGACTATGCCGAATGCCATCCTCTCTGAACTGCCCCCTCTCGGAGTCTGGATGGGACAAACATGAAATTGATAACAGAACAGTAGTGGAAAAAATGTAATCCTAAAAACTCACTCATAAGGGCAGTGATATGAAGGTGGCCATCAGTGCAGAACTCAAACAGTCGACTTTCACTGTAAATCTTTCAACCATTTGAATACAAGCCCCCCTTTCCGTTATGACTGAGTTCCTGGATGTCTCCCTATTGTCAATATTGACCACAAATTATCTCTTTTGTTGAGGCCTCCATAGTGGAGTAAGTACAATACTGCGCATTGTCCCATTTCGTGGGATGGAAGAAAACAAAATATGCGATTGTAATGCATACAGGTTATCTGAATACCCAGACTATAGAAGATTTATAACAGTATGTGCATGATTCTGTGCTACCTGGCGAGTCATTACGTCCATCACCAAAAGCAACATATTTTCCTTTAAGATGCTGAATGGCTTCAGATCTTCTCTCTAGCCAAAAGTCATTTATAGTGTCCACACAATGGGTATCCACAATTTTACATGCCTTGTTAGTCTTGATCATACCCATCTTTGTGAATTTAAAAAGTAATGCTATCTTTGAATAGTTGTTGCCAGACAACAGGATGTTCAAGGCAAGCATGAAGTCTCCAGCCAGCAAACCAAACTTCATGACCGGTTGTGAAAAACACTTCCAGACCGTATGCTCATTCGAACATACATAAAACAACTTAGTTTAATAATTGTCAGATCCGTAAAAAATCACCACAGGACCTGGCTGGTATTTACCAGTACACTTGTACGTCAAATTCAAACGTTAACTTTATGGTAAGGGGTCCTCCTCTCAGCCCCAGCTCCTTGATGCATTTTTCAAAGTTGTAGTGGGTGGAGGCAGGCTCAGAGCTGGGGTGCAGTTACACTTTAAGGATATAGATTCAATATACATGTATGAGGAAAAATCATTCCCACAATAGTTTACTTATTCTAATATTTACCCATTCAACAATAGAGGCAGTGCCCCTGCTACTGATGCTGACTTCAAATAGGTGGGCGAGGCTTTGGCACCTCGTGCTATTAGAGTGGTGTGGACAGTGGTCCATCGGAAGGCGCATGTGCGGGGCCAGTTGATGCAAGCATTCCTCATAGACAATGTATCCCCTAGAACCTATGTCTTCCTCAATCTGCACTCTTAGGTTGTGCATTTATAGGAGAGTGTAATTGAGGCCTTTCCTCAAGCAATGGCTCAGAATATGGCTCAGGCTCATCGAGGATATCATGTATAGTGTCTTCCGAGCTGTAGTCTGGTTGGCAGTGCACCACTCAATCTTAAACAGGCACAAATAGAATTGTTAATTAATAAGTCAACATGAACAACTCATCTCATAATGATTGTTTTAGTGAATCGCAGAATAATGCTACCCAAGGAATTGAAGGATGATCCAGTGTACCTTATGCTAAAGGATCTAAGAAAGGAAGCATTGAAGTACCTATACTTGGCAATAATAGAATTCAAACAGACCTTATGGTCTAGATACTTTCAGATCATTCATTCAGTTAGGAAGGTTCCTAAATAAAAAAAAACAATTCGGATGCGGTGCAAGACTGACCTTATACAAACTGGTGGTTCGTATTCTTCATCTGAGCTGTCAGCTTGCTTATCAGCTCTCTGGGTGGTACCTGAGAATTTCTCAGCTTCACTGTTCCAATCAATCCTAATAAAATAAAAAAATAAACAATATATTTAAAAAAAAGTTTCATAAAAAAATACTAAATAGATTAAAACGTTGCAATGCAATTAATTGTAACATACACGCTATTTTCCAGGTCGTAGATTTTATTCTCATCAGTCATTCTCCTCGATGCTCATGTTGTGTAGGCTATCATAAATACATCTAAATAAAATTATAGACAATATTGTAGATCTTGCATTGATGAAGGATTAGCAGACATACTACACACCTTTGCTGCAGCGCCTCTAAAGCGTTGAGTGTCATCTCTGACAGAGGTGCAACACCTTGCTGCATAGTTATTGCATATACATGCTTTATGAAAACAACATAGAACTATAATGTTCAAATAGAGGTTATGACATTACATAAATTCTGAAGAATATATTGAGTAGCATAAAAACAGATCTGAAAGCCATGTTATGATAAAATTACCTAATATTTCAACAAGATTAACTGAAATTCTTATAATTAAAAATGATAAACCACAAACCTTTTGTGCAGGGCCTCTGAAGTGTTGAGCGTCGTCTCTGACAGAGGTGCAACACCTATCAATGGTCTTTCTCTGCATACATGTTATTGCATATACATTATGAAAACAGTATAGACAACCATGTTCAAATAGGTTATACTATTACAGAATGTATAATACATTGAGTAGCATAGAAGACCTGATCATAGCCATGCTATTAAATGAGATATTCCATCAAGGTGAACTACACAATTTTAAACACATACAGTTGTAAATATCAAAATGTGCAACATATTATAAATAATTATAAAGGTTTTAACACAATGTGTAGCCAACTACTAGAAGCCACCCTCCACAAACTACGTTTGGGGTGTGGTGGGTGTGCGCCAAGCTTTTACTGGTGTTGAAGCTAATGATTTTCTGCGGCGTGCTATAACATGACACAATATCTAACACAAAAATGTAAGGTGTAAAATAGTAGCCTACTCTTTCCATTGTATATGCTAATGCTACGAATTCTAATCATGTTTGCAAATTACTACTGGCTTCAAAAACATAAATTATATTTTACTTACGCGTTGAGAAGGAACATTGCAACATGGCTATGAGATTCAAGTCCTTTATCATCTTTCAATGCCCTCCATCGGTGGAAAGCGTTTCCCATGTTTACTCTTGTTTTTGCTCTTTCCTTGTCCCCACGCACTTTGGCAAAGAACGAGGTCGAGGAAGATTTGCTTTTAATTCACAATCGTCACAAGGATGTGCTGAGCATTTGAAACTGGCGTCCGCCATTTTTCAATGTTCTGATCGGTGACTTGCCCCTTAGCTGCTGATTGTATGCCTCAGTGGTAATTGCCTCTGAACCTTCTGAAGCTCCGTACCTAATAACACAATAAAAGAACTGTGGAAATGGCTAAATAAACAGTTGTGGGAGTGAAAGGTGTTAATGCCTGAGGATTAATTATTAGTGACCCCTTTTCATAAATAATGGTTGTTTAAACATTGTAGAATGTGGAAATCTTAGGTAGCGCAGCTTTAAGCATATATTTTATAATAGGTCAAACCTGATAATGTAGGACTAATCATCTCTCCTTTGTCAATAACCAAGTCATTCAGACATACCATAGAGATTAACATAAAATAACAAAATAGCATTGCATAACTGTTATGCTCTTCTAGAATTTTGACTGTGCTCCCATATTTGTGGCTGTACACATTGTTTCTAAAGGTTTTAACTTATCAGCACGTGTACTCCTTGGGGGCAAAAGTCAGTGTAGAGCCCTGCCAGCTGTATTCAAGGTGAACAGAGAGAATATAAACTGTGCGTGATGACTTGCACTACAGATACGCAGCCAGTGCTAAGCAGTATGTGCTGTTTTCATGTGCCAAACAAGTTTATCATCTCTTACCTAACAGCAAATGTAACAGACTAGAAAAGCTTAATATTATGTATTTTGTCAGCTTACTCAGTAATGTCTTCTCTTCTGTGGAACTTGGCTGCGTCTAATTCATGGGACCACAGTGCTAGTCACACGCATATTCTGAGGTTTATATTGCTCATATCGCCGTTGTAATTATAATGTATTAACCAAAATTATTAAATATATTGTGATATCAATTTTGGCCATATTGTTGCAGCCTTATTGGGACATCATCACATTGGGCCATCCACCAACCATCCACTACTCCATCCATCTGGACCATCCAGGGTTGCACGGCACTCATCAGTAAACAAGACTGTGTTTGAAAATTTGTCTTTATGTATTTCGGGGCCCACTGCAACCGTTTCTGCTTGTGAGCATTGGTTAGGGGTGGTCAAATGGTAGGTTTATGCACAAGCCTCTGGAGGATCCTACACCTTGAGGGTCGCTGGACTCCAGAGGCACCAGCAGCTTCAAATACCTGTTTGTTGCTTTGTAATGGCAGTTTAGCAGCTGCTCTCTTAATCCGATGAAGTGGCTGACAGTAACCTTCCTCATTATGCCTTAGTCTGCATTAACCCGTCTGTGCTCTGAATCAGCCACAAATCTCTTTACAGTACGATGATCCTTTTTCTTTCCCAAATTGCTTGAAACCTGTGGCCTGCCTAATAATGTGGAACATCCTTCTTAAGTAGTTTTCCTTTTATTGGGCTCACCTGGCAAACTAATTATCACAGGTGTCTGAGATTGATTTCAGTGATCCAAAGAGCCCGGAGACACAATACCATCCATGAGTTTGATTGAAAAATGTAATGTTTATGACACTTCATAATAATTTGGAAAGCGGTGTATATACTGAACTTAAATATTGACTTTGACTAAATGTATATCGCAAATTGCAATATGTCATAAAATTCGCAAATATTTTTCTAAAATTGTTCAGCCATGTATTATGCAATGCAATATGTACTCTGTGCCGTTCTTTGTGTACAGACACAAATGTACAAACATCTTTTGTCACGACAATGTGAATCTTGGAAGTATTGCATGGTGCTATACGCATTCTTAGCAGCAGGAAGGATAAGGGGAATATTTTTTATTTTTACCATCTTACGGCTTTTTTATTTTATATTTCTATTTAACCATTTTATATTCCTTATGTTTTCTGTACTTTCTTCTGGGAAGCATGATTGTGCATATGTATTCCCTCCCTGTAAAGCACTTTGAGCTGCAAATATACAAATAGTTTATTATTAGGGGTTAAGCAGCAAAGCTGCTCACACCTGTTGTTTATTTGTATTATTATTATTATTAAGGGCCTAGCCACAAATTGGCGAAGCCCTTATTGTTATCGTGCGTTTTCTTATTATTAGGGAGCTAAGCACCAAAGGTGCAATGGGCACCCTAATGTGTTTGTTAGCTTTATTGTTGTTGTTGTTGTTTGTTGTTGTTAGGGGTCAAGCAGCAAAGCTGTGTTTTTTTTTTTTATTATTCCGCCGGATTTTCAGGTTTCGGCATGTTCCACATGCAGCGTTAGCACGAAACTTGGCAGATTGGCAGACATTTACCCATCTATCCATCTTCATCCGCTTATCCAGAGTCGGGTCGCGGGGGTAGCAGCTCCAGGGGACCCAAAACCTCCCTTTCCCGAGCCACATTGGAAAGCTCTGACTGGGGGATCCCGAGGCATTCCCAGGCCAGTCTCCAACCTAGTCCTGGGTCTTCCCCAATGCCTCCTCCCAGCTGGACATGCCTGGAACACCTCCCAAGGGAGGCGCCCAGGGGGCATTCTTGCCAGATGGCCCGTACCACCTCAACTGGCTCCTTTCGATGCGAAGGAGTAGCGGCTCTACTGAGTTCCTCACGGATAGCTGAGCTTCTCACCCTATCTCTAAGGGAGAAGCCCATTTCGGCCGCTTGTTCTTTCGGTCATGACCCACCCTTCATGACCATAGGTTAGGTAGGAACAAAAATTGCCTGGTAGATCGAGAGCTTTGCCTTCCGACTCAGATCTTTTCATCACCACGGTGCGATAAAGCGATTGCAATACCGCTCCCGCTGCTCTGATTCTCCGGCCAATCTCTCACTCCATAGTCCCTCACTCGCGAACAAGACAAGGTATTAACAAGGTATTAAACTACTTCACTTGGGGACTCATTCCCCACCTGGAGTAGGCACTTCATAGGTTTCCGGCTGAGAACCATGGCCTCAGATTTAGCTGTGCTAATCCTCATCCCAGCTGCTTCACATTCGGCTGCGAACCGATCCAGTGAGTGCTGGAGGTCACGGACCGATGATCCCATCAGGACCACATAATCTGCAAAAAGCAGCGATGAGATCCTTCGGCAACCGAACCGCAACCCCTCTCCACCATGGCTAAGCCTCGATATCCTGTCCATGAATTTCACAAACAGGATTGGTGACAAAGCGCAGCCCTGGCGGAGACCAACCCCCACCTGAAACGAGTCCGACTTACTGCCACGAATCCGTACACAGCTCTCGCTTTGGACATACAAGCATTGGATTGCCCTTAAAAGGAACCCCCTCACCCCATATCCCCGCAGCACCTCCCACGGTATCGCCCGGGGGACCCGGGAGGGCATATTGTGTGTGCGGTGTTCGAAGGGTATCACCCCTTAAGGCACCTAAGACCTTGAGACCACGGCTCTTCACCAGACATTTACCCAATTAGGAAAAATCTCAAATTACATCATGCTGAGATGAAACCTTTACCGCCACCAACAGGTCAAAAATGCGAAAAAAAAAATCTTTTTTTTTTTTTTTGTAACGGTCATATCTCTGCCAGCTTTAACCTACAGACCCCATCCAGGCGTCATATGATAGCTCTTCTCATGCCCTACAACTTTGCAAGACGCCATTTTGAAATCCGCCTAACTAGATTTTCCGCCATTTTGAATTTTGTGAAAATTTGTTTTTTAACATCTCCTCCTAGGCCGTTTGTCCAACCAAACCAAAGCTAATTTATTTTACAAACGACAATAAGCAAAAGTTATCAAAATAATTTTGAAATTCAAAACAACATGGCCACCATAGATGGAAATGTATTGGATGAAACCTTTAAACAGGAAGTGGGTGTATCTCTTATTCGGATAATCCAATCGCAACCAAATTTGATTCTCAAGTTTTAAATGCTCTTCAGAAGATATCCTCACGTGTTTTTATCAATTTGGCCGCATGGGGGCACAATGACAGTGACCATTAATTTCATTAAAATCGGACACACTGTATAGGATTTGTTAAAATTTTTGTTTGTTTTGGTAATCCACTCGACTTTGAAGCCTTTATCTGCTCAAGAAAAACTACTTTGATTGGCTAAAGGGCGTGGTCACCATAAGTGAAGATTAGTCCAATCAGCTTTCAATAGCAATTAGCCAGGGTTAACAAAGACACACAATCATGAAACTTGATGTGTATGAAGGCCTAAGGGTCTGCATGATGCCTAAAAAGTTTCGTCCAGATTGCTCAATAGGGGGCACTACAGTCATCAGTTGAACATTGCAGCTTTAAAATGTCAACTAATTTGCTTATTTAACTTTGAGGATTGCTGATAAAGGGGCAAATATTCCAGGGAGTTGGTCTGTTCTATGGAACATTTTGTATTGTACCTGGTTTTAAATGGTGCAGGTGTACTGTCTTTTGTTTGGTTTTTGGTGACAAGGTGGAACCTTGTTTTTAAGGAGGAGGGTGTGACGTCCCTGGCCTGGATGTGGTTGGAGTTTAATTAGCCTTGATTGGCCTCACCTGGCCAAGCAATTTTAAGAGTGCACACTATTCACACACTCTGCCCCTCCTGGCGCCACAGATGCTATTTGTTGTTTGGTTTTGTTTAGTTGACATGCGACACGCACCACACATATTCAGTACATACACCTACAGACATTCACACCTCATTGTATGTTTCTGTCAATGTATGTTAGTTTGGAGATTTGAGTTATGTTTAGCTTATGGCCTTTGAGCCAGGCTGTAACATGGGGGCTCATCCATCTCTTTCTTCATTGGGTTTGGGTTAGTATTTGTCATTCCTTGGAAATGTTTTGTCTGTGGGCCAATCTTTTTGGGGTGCCGCGTGTGTCTGGTGGTTGTAGGAGGAGGGTAGTGTTGTTTGTTGTCCCAGGTTGTGGTGCATGTTATGGTGGTGTGTGTGGAAGGGCGTGGAACTAGATTCCCCTGTTAGGCCTAAGACTTGTTCTTTTTAGGGGAACGGTCTGTTTGTTTTTTTCCTTTAGTGTGGCGGAGACCGCGGGTGGAGCCGGTTTGTGATAAACTGCCTCGGGAGCACTTCCTCGGACTCAAGGTGGTCGCTGATTTTCAGTTGCCATTTTTGTTTCCAGAGGAGTTAGTGCATAAATACCCACCGCCAGTATCTGCACGAAGACTAGGGTTGAGTTTAGGTAGGTCAGTTTTCTTTTTAGTCAGATTAGGGGGCAATGTTCCTTTACGTCTTCCACTGCATTTCTTTTTAACATGTTAACACACTGTAGGTGAGCATGAAGGTGAGAGGAACCTGGCAGGAAGTTCCTAATTTGGCGGACAAGGTCCTTATCCTTTCGGGGAGCAAAGTAGTATTTGTTAGTTGGTCACCGGTTATCTGGTTTATCGGTTGGCTGATTTTTGGTTGCTTGGCCACTTCGTCTGGCGGTGCTGGGATAGGTTGTTGGATGGTTGGCTGTTAGTTTTGCAGATGGGTTGGTTGCGCTTCCTAGTGGTGCGGGTTGGTTGGCTTGGCTGGAGGTTTTATTATGAATCGTGGTTGTGCGATTTGGCTGTCTTGTCTGCCTGACTAGAATAGTGCTGTAGTCTAGTGTTCTGAAGTGGTCTTATGCTCTCCAGTTTGTGGTTTGTGCTCTCTGGCGCTTAATTTGTTTTCCCCTTGTTCTTAATTTGCTTCTTTTACTTTGAGGATTGCTGATAAAGGGGAAACTATTCCAGGGAGTTGGTCTGTTCTATGGAACATTTTGTATTGTACCTGGTTTTAAATGGTGCAGGTGTACTGTCTTTTGTTTGGTTTTTGGTGATAAGGTGGAACCTTGTTTTTAAGGAGGGAGGGTGTGACGTCCCTGGCCTGGATGTGGTTGGAGCTTAATTAGCATTGATTGGCCTCACATGGCCAGGCATTATAAGAGTGCGCACTATTCACACACTCTGTTCCTCCTGGCACCACAGATGCTATTTGTTGTTGTTTAGTTGACATGCAACACGCACCACACATATTCAGTACATACACCTACAGCAGGCCTGGGCAAAGTGAGGCCCGGGGGCCGGATGCGGCCCTTTGAGACATTCTACCCGGCCCGCCTGGTACATCAAACATTTGAAAAATAATACAACATAAAATTACTTGACGAGCTCTGCAGAATGCTACTTTATTTATTCTGCCAAATGCCATAAATGTAAATGTATTTACTGCTGCATAAAGAAATAGCATAGTTAACTGTTACATTTGATTATGAAAATGGTGCATATGAATACCCTAAATATGCATAAATATGAAAGTTAACAAAGTTAGCGGTTTTGTTCTCTATTTTAAAATGTTTTAGCATGTTTGTTAACAAAGTTGTGGCCCACGAAGTTCTCTGACATTTTCAATGTGGCCCTCAAGTAAAAATAATTGCCCACCCCTGACCTACAGACATTCACACCTCATTGTATGTTTCTGTTAATGTATGTTAGTTTGGAGATTTGGGTTATGTTTAGCGTATGACCTTTGAGCCAGGCTGTAACAATACACATGCATACACACACACCTTAGCTTGGTGTCAGATTATGCAGTGCCTTACATGTGATGAAGCTGTCATAATGTCAAATGTCTCAAATATTTTCATTTCCTGTATTACGGATATAATGAAATATATTATTTTTCTGTCTTATCTTATGCAATTTGTGTAAATATCAGATTTCATAGCATTTTAGACTCCTGATAGCTCCTTGATTCAAATATGAAAAAAGAATGTTGAAAGTCTTAACGATACAGCTGGGACAGCCTAAAATGTGTCTCCTAGATCTGCCACATTGACTGAAAGTGGGTGTAGTAACACCAAACAACCAAATGAGGGCAGCAAGAGGCCATTTGTGAAATAGACTTCATATACTGCATTTTTCTATTGTGTATGTACATTCAACACTTCATCACATTGTGTTAGTGACCACATCTAGACTGTTATTCATATATCCACTTTAAAGTTCTTAAACTACTCAAAGTACTTCAGAGTAATTTGTAGTAGTAAACAGCACTGATTAGTAGTTTACCGCTGATGAGACGTTGGTCCTAGACAGTAGTGAGACACATCATAGGCATCGGTACAGAATTCTCTTAACAGTCTAATATATCCCATTGGTGCTTTTTAGTCATGCTTGTCTCTGATTGGCAAAGATCTTAAAACACTATAACTCACCAACCATTACTCCAACAGAGTAGTTGGGCACATCATTGGACTCAGTAAGATGTCCTCTATCCCTGAGTGGTGCTTTTCAGCAATGCTCATTTCTGATTGGCCGAGAGCTTAAAATGCTATAACTTACCAACTATTACTCCCAGAGAGTAGTTGGACACATCATTGGACTCGGTAGGAAGTCTTCTATCACTGATTTGCGCTTTTCAGCCATGCTCATTTATGATTGGCTGAGAGCTTAAACAGCTTTCTCACCAACCATTTGTCATAGGAAGTAGTTAGGCATCACTGGACTCCGTAGAAAGGCTCTATCATTGTTGGGTGCTTTTTAGCCATGCTCGTTTCCGATTGGCCGAGAGCTTAAATGGCTATAACTGACCAACCATTACTTCTAGAGTGTAGTTGGGCATGTCATTGGACTCGGTAGGGAATGCTGTATCATTTATTAGTGCTTTTTAGCCATGCAGTTCTCTTATTGGCTAAGAGCTTACATGGCTATAACTCGCCAACTGTTGGTCCTTGAGAGTACTTAGGCACATCATTGGACTCTGTAGGAAGTCCTCTATCCCTGATTTGTGCTTTTTAGCCATGCTCGTTTCTGATTGGCCAAGAGCTTAAACAGCTTTAACTCATCAACCGTTGGTCGTATGAAGTAGTTAGGCACATAATTGGACTCCATAGAAAGTCCTTTATCATTGTGTGGTGCTTTTTAGCTTTGCTCGTTTATAATTGGCGGAGAGCGTAAACAACAATAACTTACCAAAGGTTGGTCCGTAGAAAATTCTCTATTATTGTTTGGTGCTTTTTAGCCATGCTAGTTTCTTAAAAAGCTACATCTCTCTAACTCATACAGAGTAGTATGACAGATACTCTGACTTAGTATGGAGCGCTCTATCATTGATTGGGACTTTTAGCAATAATTGTTTCTGATTGGTTCAGAGCTTAAACGGCTCTAACTCACTAACCATTTGTCATAGAGAGTACTTAGACATGTCTTTAGACTCGACAGAGTGCTCTCACAGATTTGTGATATAGCCATTAAAATCTTTATTCTAATCAATTT